>JAOQIF010000608.1:0-33893 GCA_026260285.1 Colletotrichum sansevieriae | reverse complement strand
CCCCCCCCCCCCCCCCCCCCCCCCCCCCCCCCCCCCCCCCCCCCCCCCCCCCACAACACACACAAGCGGGAGCAGACAAGAGCTCAGGCGCGAGATAGTGTGTTCCAGGTCCATAGCTGGTATACACGCCAAAGCCAGAGGTCGACGACAGGGCAGCAGTTAAGCAGCAGTTAAGCAGCAGCGAAGCCAGATTGACTGCCCAGGCTGCCTATGACGCATGTTTGCAGCGCCATTCCAAGTCGACAATCATCCACACCTGCACCAGCTTGGCTTCCTGGTGTCGATGCGCCTGGAAACAGCAGTGCACTGGCCATCTGGTGGGGATCGATTTCACCCACCATCTGTCCTGGCCAGTCGAGGTTTTGTGGGGCGGCTGAAATCTGCATTCGAGTTCTCTCATTGGTTGCTTTGTTGGCACTTGGTAATAGTAACCGCTTTTGCCTTTACCACTGCAGTTTTCCCAGCGAAAGCCACCCATTGCCGACGGTTTGTGGGCGCTGCCGATTTTTTCTTTTTTTTTCCCCTGCAAGTCTAGACCTCCATCTTGGCGGCCTCCGTCGGTACTGAAGTAGCTTCGCCCGTCGTCAACCATAACGTTCGTCTGGTCTCCGAGACGACTAACAACACTCCGGAAGTGCATCCCATCGCTGTCAATTTGCTGCCCTGATTCACGCCCACTCCTTCACCGGGAACACCGTGATCCACTCGGCTGCCGCCCGCCGGTAGAGTTGCACTCGACCCCGGCAGACAAATGCCAGGGCCGTAAATCCAGGTTTTCAACCACCTAAACACACCAAAGTCTGGTTCATCTGCCTCCGCTGCAGGGCGCGTCGCAGTTACAGGGTCGCCGGGGTCTATCGAACGGCTGCTGAGCCACGCCAATTCGGATGGCCTTCTCTTTTTCCTGCCGTTAATTGACGACCGCCGAATCCTTTACAAGTTGCCGCCCGTCCTCCCTCCGTGACGAGAAGACTTGGCTTTCATGCTCATCCCCGCCAATGCGGCGAGAGACAGTACCAACGGCAGCCACACGCCAGCAAAAAACGGGCGAATGACATCAACCTGCCTTGGCCTCGGCCGACGAAAGAAACGCATCAGAGACTGCATCCGCACATTGACGCAACTTGTCGATAACTTATGAATTTGGTTAACAAACTATACATGTACCTTGAACGCGGCTCTTGCGCATACTTGTCGAAAACGTCGAAAATCCATCAGAGATGCGATAAATGATCGCCGACCCCAGACCAACGTTTTGACACCGGCCGGCTGGGCAGCCCCATGCAAGCGTCATCGAATGCCATACCAATATCGATTCTCGTCAAAGTCACCAGCACTCGGACTTGGCTTGAGCCGGCACTAACGCTTGTAGACAGATGCGCCGGCGCTTGTCTGGCATCGGGGCGATGGATTGAATATGGATCTGTGCAGAAAACGTGAAAAACCTCGCCGTCAATGGCCACTGTTAATTTACCGCTCTGGAACGCTTCAACTTTTCGCTCGCCCTCGTCACAAAACTAGCGTGGATGCTTGCGAGCCCAAGCCGCTTCCGGCCGTTAGGTCAAGCTTCAATCGGCGCTACTCTTGGAGAAAATCTCAAGTCCTCCACACTCCAGCATCCGGTCCCTTGCTACTATCGACAGACAGTTTCCTCTCGGACCCATCCTCAGGCTAGCTGCCAAGGGAAATTGGACACAGAGAAACGCGGTGGACCAGCTTGCAAGCCATTTGAGAAACAGCGGTGGTGAGCCACACCCGGCGTAGAATAAGGAAACCCGCGAGTCACTGCCACTATTTGCGCGACAGCGGGCGACGGTAGCCGCTCGCTGCCCTGGCGATGTGGCCATCCGGCTGGTTACACCGTTTCGTTCTAGCCGTGATTTGTTTCCAAGATCCCGCGCCAATGAAGCTGTGGCGCGCAAGTTGGAATGGAGTCGCGCTCGTGGTATCGAGCTAATAACCACACAGCATCATCTGGCAGAAACACTAGCTGCCCTATCGGCGTAATCTGCAATCCTCAGCATAGCTTGCTTCATCACTCGCCATGCTTGCACAGCTGGACACGCTGTACGTCTTGCATATTTGCCGTCGTGTGCGCCGTTTTGTGTGTCCTCCCCAGCTGAGAGGCCGCATTCGACCGGCCCAGACCCCATCCCGCTCTCAATCCTCTTCATCAAATATCCCGGCAAGCTACGCCTCAAAACCGGACCTCTCCGTTCCAACACTGGCGGCCGTTCTAAACTCTATTTGAATGCTCCAGTTGAGTCTACTGGATGAATCAGCGCCGTCGCTACCCTCGTATCTGTGTTCAACCAAATTGTTGTCGAGTGTCGCGGCAAGGTGTCTTGATAAGTGCCACGTTGTTCGATTGATTGACAGTGGAGGAATTTAATGGTCAGCAAAGTCAGCGATCTGCGGCACGTTCTGGTGCCCATCCATTCGGATCGCTGGCTCCAAAGCACACACATCCTGATCGATTCGATCGCTTATCTCACTCCAAGTAGGTGGCGGCCATGTGATGATCAGAAAGACGACATGCATCTCGCTAGGATCTCAAAATCTGATCCTGGAGATGTTCGAACTTGTAAGTCGGCAACTGAGGTTGTCTCGATCTAGCGCCCAAGGCGGGGATCGCTACTTAGGGCAAGTAGAGGAGCTCCTCTGAGACGGATTGGCAACGATCATCATCGACATCTGCGTAGCTTTGAGGCAGCTTCTGCTTCGATATTTCAGGCTTCCCATGTGCCCAAACATCATCGTGTTCGTTCGTAGCGAGGGCTATGAGGAGAGCAGGAGCAGCCGAAGGTGACGCATGCCCCCGAGGATGACATGAAATTGACCTCTATCTGAACTAGACGCCTGGGCGACCCAGACCGAGATCGTCTCCATGATGTTTGATTGATTCATTGTAGGAGTCACCATGTCTCATCATATTGCTTACCTCCGTCGAGTTCGCATCGTTCGTCGAATGATCCTAGCTTTTGCCTGTGGCCTGCGACAAACCTGATCTGGACGTACGGTTCGAAACCTCGTGAGGAACAAAGCCAGATCCAACTCGGTTATGTCTAGCCAGTGTTGACTTGGCGGGTTGGAATCTAGACTATCCCCGTTGCCTTGAGAACAATAATCGAAGGTAACGAGACGAAAGGCTGCCCGGAAGTGGACGCATGCAGGCACTTTCAGCAGAACAAGGACGAGGTTCCGGTCATCCCTTGCGAGAGTAGGGAGGATATTGTTGCAACATTGATTCCCACTGCTTCGCATAAAGATGCCCGCCCTACTTTCCATTTGGTCTTCTTCCCCACGACACAATGCAACTTTCCACTGCTATTATTCCCAAAATAAAGATTGACTTTGAATGTGACCGGCAGCCATTGTTCACATCGATGCATCACGACATCCTCTTTGTCTAAGCTGCTCAGTTCTGCAGCACTGACCAGAAGGTTCTCCTCTCTGCGGACATCAACGGCAATTGATAAGGACAGCGTTCTCATTATGGGGCCTCTTGTTCAGGCTCTTTTCCCCCATCTGGGCTTTTGGTCAGTCATTCGGAATCATCGTCGATCTACCTGAAGCTCCAACAGTGCCCCCTCAAATCGCCAACACCATGACCACACGCCCTTCCAATTCCACACGGGAGCTGCCACCCGGCTACCTAGGCAAGACACCGTACGCCCATGGTTACCAGTCTCGCTACACCGATGAAATTCTTACGGGAGGAGGTCTCCGCGCCCGAGGCGTGGACTTCTTCGACCTCGACCTCCTCAAACATGTCAACTGCGGCTACCTCTCGACCAACGGCGTCGCACCCACGCTACTGGCCCTCAAACAGCACGCGCAATCCCTAGCCATCCTGATCTCCCAGATCACCCCTTCAAGCCAGTACGCCGAAGTCGACAACCTCAACAACACGAACGGCCGCATCAAGAAGTCTTTCAGGGAAAATGAAGCCTTCGACTGGCTCAACGACCTGAGCAGACCCTACGAGAACGACGACGAATGGCACCACAAGCCCCTGACGGACCTCATGAACAAGATCATGCACCAGTCGGACACCAGAGGCACGGAATACCACTGCCCGCTCCGGGAGTTCTCCGAAGACGCCGCCCTACGCACCAAGCCGCGGCCCTACGCCTCGCACAGCGCCCTCGCGATGCACGCGAACGAGTGTCTCGAGGTCCTGGACCACGAGTACGGTGCCACGGGAGGCCTCATGTCTCTCCTGCCGACCGACGCCGAGGCCGACGAGCCCGACATGGCCGCGGTGCGCAACTCGCTGCTCGGCCAGTGGCTCCTCTTTGCGCAGCACCTCGTCGCGCGCATGCACGACCTCGAGCTCGGCTACGCCAACGCCCTCGACGTGACGGCGGGCGAGGCCGCCGTGCCGATGCAGATGCTCTCCAAGACGGGGCCCGACGGCGCCTCCGGCCGCCAGGTCGCCTACCCGCAGGACAAGTGGGTGCTCGCCAACGCGGGCGACGACGTCTTCGACCACCTGCATCGCTGCCTCGACCGCCAGGAGGCGCAGATCGAGGTGAAGCGCGACATCTGGGCGGCCAACGGGACCTACGGCGAGAGGCTGTGGAACGAGGCGCGCGGGGGCGACCTCTACGCGCGCGGCCTCGTCTTCTACGACGTCAAGACGCGCTTCTTCCGCCTCCAGGGCAAGGGCAAGAGCACCATCTTCGTACTCCCGGCGCACGGCGAGCACCCGGCCGTCAAGCAGACGCGAAGGCTGGAGATGACGCCGACGGTGGTCTCGGTGGTGACGCCGACGTGGCCGGCGAGGATCTCAGACTGGGAGACAAAGTACAAGGCGCGGCTGGACGAGGCGACGCGGATGGAGATCCGACACCACGAGGCGGCGGCGCAGAATCACAAGATGAGGGAGCACAACGAGACGCTCGCGACGGAGCTGGACAAGGCGAGGTTCATGAACGGCAAATTCGAGGAGTACTACACGCGGTCGGAGACGACGGAGGGCGCGGCGGCACTGGAGCAGAGGGCCGCGGTGCTGGAGGCGGAGCTCGAGGAGGAGAGGAAGGAGGTGGAGAGGTTGCGGGAGCTGGAGGCCCGATTGAAGCAGGTTAAGCCGGGTCTTCCTGAGAGTTTCAGGAGTTTTCTGTTTGGCGAGGATGGGCAGACGGAGCCGACGGACATCGAGGGCGCTGAACAGACCCCTCCTGTCACGACTGTTAGTTAGTTTCAACAACCGATAGGGGTTTCCCGAGTGTTTTCTTGGTCAGGTGGAAGGTCTTGTGGTGGGAGAGACAATATTCCTTGCCTGTCGGGTATTGTCTCGGTGGCACGCTGTCGGGTATTGTCAGTCATGCGAGACGAGAGTTGGATAACGAGTCGCAATCTGGTGTATCTGAGATGGCGGCCTTGGTGTAGCTTGTCGACTGGGCCAGTTGATCGGACAATGTATGACAACGGCGTACTTGGGAGACCCTAGACCCTTGGGGAGCTGTCAAATAACCCAATCGTGGCTTGCCCCTCGCGTTCAACATGTGATCCTCCTCCTTCCGACTTGCTCTCTCTCTATCTCTCTTGCTTGGAACCGTGGCACACCCTTTCCCTGAACATCATTGTTTGCTTGTGTATTGCAGCTGGAAAGCGTTCTACAACCTTGGGTTGCTGCCTTGAGGTGGGTAGTCATAACACCAGTACTGTAGAGAAGTTGCACACCCACTTGGCCCTTATCAGGTTCTCGAATTAGCGGTCCCACTACTTCACAGGAACCCTCCAAGATCGCAAGATTGGGGATGCAGCGATTGGGAGGGGGACAAAGGAACAGCGTCAGGGTTACCGTCGAGACTAATCCCGGAACGAACTGGTCGGCAAGGGTCCGATAAGCCGAGAGACCCCCACTCCGTGATCCGTTGCCCCGGCGACGACGCTTGTCACCGGCCACCCGCCAAAACAAACCCTGCAATGCAAGGGTGACCGGGCGCCATGGGGGCGCTTTTTCGTCGCCCATGTTGCCATTTCATGGCCAATTATTGGATCAAAGTGCGTTATGATTCGAGAGGTGGCGCGAGTAGTCTTTTGTTCCAAATTGCTCCAACCGTTCTAGCCTCTTCCTCGGCGCTGGCAAAAGAACTGCGCGGCCTTGAACGGAGAGTCGACAGACAATTCTCTGATAGCACTAGCCTCCTGCATCTGACTGCTTCCTTTCCTTTTTTTTTTTTTTTTTTTTTCAAAGCGCCCCCTCAACCTGGGTTGCCCCCTTGTTCACGTCGAGACCAGTCGATTTGTTGACACTGGGAAACCGGCTGCTACGATACCTGGACCGGCCCCGCGCGGAGCGATTTCCCACGCATCCCAACCCCTCGATTTGCACCATCATCCAGGTTGATCCATCCGTCCGGGGTGCCTTTCTCCATAGCTCTGGCCTCGTCTTTCCCGCATTTGCTTGCCCCATGCTTTCTTCTCTTTCCTTCCTCTTTTCTGCCTATCACTTCCATTTCGTCAAATCGCAGTCCCAGGCCCATCCTCGCAGCCCAGGCCGGAGCGGAGCAGTCTAGGAGGATAATGCACGTCCGGTAAGGATACGATATCGTAGAGCCTCACTTACGAATTCGGCGATAGAGAGAGAGAGAGGAAGAAGAGGTTATCATAATTAAACAACGAAAGCGACGGCATCGACTGGCGCGAGGGAGGGGGAAAGGACAAGGTCATGACTTTGACCACCGCATAGCGGTTGGCGCATACGATCACAAACGGGAGCCCGATACGCGCCCGCGACAATCCAGCGTCACGAGAGACGACCATGGCCTTAATGATGACAGGCCAGCGGGCCTTGAGGCGCAGGGGATCTATCCGCAGAGCTGCCGTCGCCGCGCTGTTCTTCTCAACCGTAGCGACATCACAGCAGACGCTCCCTTACATCCCGACGACAATCCTGCTCCCCCCCACCATACCAGGAACGCCCACCAACCCCAGCGGCAACGGGCTCGCATACATCTTCCACCATGGCAGCGACGACGTCGAGCTCCTATCCGTAAACGTCTCTGGGACTGTCGACGGGCCCGAGAGCCTGCAGACGATATCGAGCAGCCTGCCGTTCCTCGACGGGGCGTCCAAGACTACCGCTTTCCTGCCCGCCATGGCCGACAACGGGACGATCGTGGTGCAGTCCGGAGATTGCGCAGCGGACGACGGGTACGACATCTGGTCCTACACGTCCGGCTCGTGGTATAGGACCGCGGCGTCGCTCCCGAGCTCCGCGGACTCTGACGCCGGGCCTTACGCCCTCGGCGCAGGCCTCAGCTTCTCGGCGACGCTGGCACCGACCATGTCGCAGCCCGTGCTGTATTCGTTCGGCGGCATGTGTCTGAGTCCTACCACGGACGCCTCGACGTGGCAGGAAGACGGGACGTACACGAAGACGATGCTCAGGGTTTCGCCGGGAGACACTTCGGCGGCCTACGCGGCGAGTTTCATTTCTGGGAAAGGCCCAGCGTTTCCCGAGGCGGGATTCTCGTTTACGCCTCTGAGCCCTTCGATCTCGAACCGCTCGGGCGTCGTGACGCAGCAGAATCGTTACGTCCTGCTGGGTGGACATACGCAACAGGCTTTTATCAACATGAGTTCGGCTGCCATCTGGAACCTGCCCGAGGAGTCGTGGAACTTTGCGACTGTTGGGGCGGTTCTGTCCGGTAGTAGCGAGCTCGCTGTCAAGGGCGTCAGGAAGCGCAACGCTGAGGTCGAGAGTCGATCGGGCCATTCCGCCATTTTGAGCGAGGACGGCTCTGCGCTTATCATCATGGGCGGTTGGGTTGGTAGCATCTCTCAGGCCGCCTCGCCGCAGTTGGTTGTCTTGAGGATGGGAGATACTTACGGAGACTGGACGTGGGAGATTCCCCAACAACAACCGAGCGGAGGGATCTACGGGCATGGGGCGGCGATTTTGCCGGGAAATGTCATGATGGTTTACGGAGGATACGAAGTCACGAGCTCGGGATCGAGGGTGAAAAGACAGTCCAGCGGTACCGGACTCAGGTTCCTCAATATGACGTCGCTGTCGTGGACGTCCAGCTACTCGAATCCAAACCACAACGGCTCGAAGGGCAAAAGCACCGCATCTGATGGCAACGGAAATATTGAAAAAATCGGACTGGGGGTCGGTCTGGGAGTCGGACTCGCCGCTATTCTCGGCGCTTTCTTGGTGTACTTCTGCTACAGGAGGCATCTCAAGAAGAAGAAGCTGGCCAGAGACGAGACTGTGCGGTCCCTTTCGCAGGACGCCTCGCATTTCCTGCATCCGGAAGACGACATGTTGGAGCGGCATGACTCCCTGGCGTTCCCCTGGTCCAGCCACGCCTGGTACACAGGAGGCCACGACCCCTACGACACCGGCTCAAGGACACTGGGTTACGAGTCGCTCAGGACGGATCGTAACTCGGGAAGCTACAGCTCATACCAGCCTCCCGGCCTGCTCATCCCCCGTAAACCCATCCCCCGAGCGGCAAGGGGTGCGTACCAACCAGCCGTCGGTCTAGCCCCTCAGGGCCACACTCCGGGCCACACCCCGGGTCACATCCACCCCATCTACGAAGCAGACGAAGACGACCCAGACGGATCCAAGGCGCGTCAGCGTGCCCAAGAGCCCGTGACGCCCACCACACCTGGCTACCCTGACCCATTCATCACCCCGACAGGTTCCGTACCGGTACTGGTTCCCGGGAACCGCAACTCCATGACGCCGAGCCCCGAAGCCCTGATGAAACGCAACCCGGAGGTGCAAGACTGGCAGTCCGATGTCGACGCCGCAGAGGCCCTGCTGGCACAGATGCCCGCGCGCAGAAACACGGGCAAGAGGTCCTCCCCGACGCGGCGCGCCTCGATGCGCTCGAGAGCGAGCATGGCCGACGACGAGCGCACCGCGAGCAACGTCTCCGAGTCGGCGAGAAGCGCCATCAGCCTGCCGACCCGCACCGCCTCCAACAAGCGCAACAGCACGGGTCCCGGCGCAAACCTGACCATCATCACGGACGCCCGGGCGGGCACCTCGAGCTCCTCGAGCAGCAGCGGACACACCTACTCGACCGCCAAGACCACCTTCAACGCGCTCCAGGCCGAGGGCCCTTCGCTTCTCCTCAGGGGCCAGAAGCCCGTTGACGAGACGCCCGCCGACGACGACGACGAGGACTTCATTCATGTTCCGAGCAGCCCCAGCAAGCACAAGCCGCGGCGGTCTCTGGGGTGGCTGGGCAGTTTGAGGAGGGTGTTCAGCGGGAATCCCAACGAGTCGTCGGACTCGAGCAAAGAGGACGACGGACCCCGGCGCATGTCGCTGGATCAGTTCAGTTCGGACTACGAGCCGCGGCTGGTGGGGTTATCGGGGATCGGCGGAGCGGAGTTGTTGCGGAGGAAGCAGGGACGGCAGGACTGGGACGTCGATCAGAAGTCCATCATGGACGAGTGGGATATCGAGAAGGCCATCGAGCAGAGGTTGGTGCAGGTCATGTTTACCGTACCCAAGGAAAGGCTACGGGTCGTCAACGCCGAGGTCGAGAAGGAGGAGGAGGTCGTGCTTGTCGACCCCGACAAGGACGAACTAGACGACGAGACGATGGACGAGAAGGTCGGATTGGTGGGATACAGGGATAAGGGCAAGGGCAAAGAGGTCGCGGCGGAGGAAGAAGACATCACCATGGCGTTTGGCCGGCCGGAGTCGCCCGGGCAATCGGGGTCGCCGTTCAGGGGGAGGAGGCTGGTCCATCTGCCGCCGCCCAAGGACGACGACGGTTTGCGGGTCCACAGGGACGAGTCTGAGCCAAGGCCGAGCCTGACGTTGAGAACGGCGGAGGTGGTCAGCGTGGCGAGACCGAAGACCAGAGTGCTTGAGATGGTGGAGAACATTGAGACGAGAAGTCGGGAGAGTAGTCCTTCGCTTGGCTAGAACGCCGAGATGGTTGAGTTGTACTTTTTCTACTTGACAGTCGCTGTTCGTCCTTGGTGGTTTGAGACGCCTTTGCCCAGTTAGCCGGAGTTTGGTCTGGATCTTGGACTCTCGGCATCATCGCGCTCCTGCTTCGTGGCCTGATGTATGGCGTTCAGCAAAGCACAGGGCTATCATCTTGCGAAGGGACGGAAAAGCAGAGGGGAGGGGATTGATCTGGTGTATTCATGGAACTCTGGTATGGTACTTTTGATCGGCGCAGGTATAGGGGCTGGGAGGCCAGGGGTATTTTTGCATTTTACAGTGACAGCGAAGCAAGATCATGGATGGGCGGCGATTTTGGTTTCTTGCTTGTTTCTGTCTTCTGTCGCTTCCATGTTTATACGATCGTTACGTGGACGTGCCTTATGGGTGGCCACTCCAACCCAGGTGTTGGAACTCGGGACTTGGAATAGGGTTACTCTTACCAATCAAGTTCTGAGCTGCAATTACATCTTCAGCTTACGATTTCTTGACTTTGGCGACTTACAAGAGCTTTTACTGGATGTTTTCCCAAAAGCTCAACGAAAGAAACAGCCTATCTATACTTGTCTGTCCTCTATCCCGAGATCCTGCATATATGAATTCGCATCTTCATTGCGACGGCGAAGAGCCGTGCAATCAGAGTCCTCGAGAACGTGAGCATCTCAAGTACAAGTACCTCAACGGCATGAGCTTTTGAGCTTTTGGCGTTGTGATGGCTGAGTAGTGGTGTTTTTTTTTTTTTTTTTTTTTTTTAGAAGAAAAGGGTTTGAGCCTTTATAATTGACGAAGAATAGGAAACTTCATGTTAGATGGCCCCTCCAGCCCAGGAGCATCTGCACAACTCCGAGCTCCAGCCGTTCCTCGACGTCACTCTCAAGGCACAGAAGAAGATCGTTTCGCCGGGAAGTAAGTGCGATTCTCTCAGTCAGCTCATGGACGAGTCAGACCTCAGCGAGGTCTGCGCGAATGCATGTCGCCAAGCCATCGAAGTTCTTCAGTTGTCCTCTGATATTTGCCATAGCCTCGACAAAGAGGAATATCCCCAAGGCGCCTCGGCGTTTTCCGTCAAGATAGAGGCCGGCTTTGTGAACCTTCTGCTTAAGTACCGACCCGAGGCCCTCATTTTCCTTGCCTACTATGGAGTCTTGTTGCACCGATGTTGTAGCTTCTGGGCCTTTGTTAACGCCAGGGCCTCCATGATTCGTGCTATTGCAGGGCATCTAGGAAGCTACTGGCAGTAGGCGCTCGCGTGGTCGCTTCGTGTGCTCGAAACGGAGCACAGCATGGAGTTGTTGAATTCAGTACCGACGTGCAACATGCTCACAGTTTTATGATATGCGACAACCCATCAGATGGATATGGCGAAGATCCTGAAGCCCCAAGACGAGCCTGGGATATTGTTAAGGATACACGATAGATTGTGTGAGGTATTGAAACAACACAAGATTTGGACGGAAAACGGCGACGCGGCTACGAATCAGTGGCGCAATACTGAGGATGAGACGCCTGAGGGTGCACTAGCTTTATGTCTGAATCAAGTAGAGCGTGTTGGGACAGAAATTGGTGCGCAGGTATTGAATTATTGAAGAGCAACTAAGTAAGGTGCTTTATTGACATATCGAAACCTGTGCTGCCTCCTTACCGATGCGTGAAAATGAGGCTACATTTTGAGTTTTCAATGGCAGAGGGTTTTCCATAAAATTGTACGCTCTAGTGCGAAAACAGCACAATGAAGGTGTCTATAGGAGTGATACAGCGATGCGCTGTCAACCTCTGAGTGCCTCTTCCAGCTGCCTCTCAGTTCACCGTTGATCCCTTTGATTGTGTACAAAACTGCACAGTGTTCCTCCTCCTGATGACACCGATGGACGTACCTTCTCGATCCAGCGGGGCGCTTATCCTTCATGGCAAGCACACTCTCCAGGTCAACATCACTCCCCGAATGGAAGTCCTCCTCGTCTTTGGCGATCGCTCGTCCGACGTACCCAACAACCTCAACTGTTCACCTGTCAGTTTGCTACCTTACAGATCAATCTTTCACTACTAAATTGTTAAAGATTGAAAAGACTTACGGACTCCGCCCGCCATGAATGGATTGGCAAAGTTGGTCTTCGTAGTGATACTCCTCCATCACACGGCCAACGTGCCCAGTCCAAATAACGCAGCAACTACGATGGCACCCGGCTTGGTGGGAAATGTAATGATAGAAAACATATCCGTTCGGCGACGTCAAGACTGCCATATCGCTTGTGGTCGGGTAAGTGATCAAATGCTGTTTCGAAAAGCTCCCCGAGGTGAATGCCAAATCCTGAAAAGCGTGACTATGATCGTGTCGAATGAGATAATGGGATGGTGGAAACAAAACCATGGAGGTTATTAAATCCTTTTTGGATTTCGTATTATCCGCGCTTCTTTGTTACGAAGACTCTTAATCGTGGCAAAATACATGTGTTCTCAATTAGGCGTAATTCATCCAGATTTCAGAAAGGCAGCGCTGCTGCGAGATTACGCGTATTTCTAGCAATGCAGCCATTCTGTGTGTCAGTAATTCGTCCAGCCACAGCTAATTGCAGTGAGGGAACCTAGTTAAACATAGGAAAGGTTCCGATTCGAACTTCTCTTGGGGAGGTATGTATTTCTTGCAGGCAGCTTCCGTTTCCGGGGATGAGTTTTACTGCAAGCTACACCTCAGCCGGTTGACGAACCAATTTATGGCAACCGGTCTGCGAAACTATTTCAATGCGGTCTTTCGTGCTTACCGTCAAGGCTGTGTGGTTGAACAAGCCATGGCCAGAGCTCCTCAGACGTCGTCATAAAATCCGACAAAGGATGCCAGCTCCCGTGACAACGTAATATCTATCGACTTCGCAGCCCCCCATACTTGAGCGCATACTGATCTGAATACAAATTCAATTTAGGCCCACGTCGCTCTCGATCGATTTTGAAATCATTCCGGAGATCCCTTACCATTTTCTCTCTGAGGCCGACGAAGATACGGTATCATCTCATAAGACGAACTCAAGACCCATAACTTTGATTTTGGCAAAATCGACTTGCTGTCCCACGTCGCCTAACCAAGCTCCGAGTCAGAGTATTCGTCCGGGCCGAGCCAAGAGGTATTCAGTCATCCTGTCAATCCACAATCTCGTTGTCCCGGGCTGTCAGCTTTCTCTGCCCATTCATATCTTGATATTGTCGAACCGTCCTCGGGGGAAAAAACCAGACTTCCTCCCGTTCACAGCCGCCGCAAGTCTGTTCCTCTCAAAGGACATTACCCAATTTTATATCAACTCCTCAAACCGGTGAATACTGTTAGTCGCTCTTCGGTCAAAGAGATGGTCACATCAACCCGGGATTCACTCTATGCCTTCTTTTTCATTGGTCTTACTTTTCAACCGTAAATAGACTGGTGATCTTGGCTCAGATGGAACACCTGCTCGTTTCCTCGTCTTTCCGCGTAGCATGGCGATGAGATCGAGGTAAGATCGAGGAACGGCAACCAAGTATACCCACCGTCAAAGACGAAGGCGAGATTACAGTTTCGTCGAGGACATTGGTCAATTATATTTGCCACACTTTCTTCTCTTTTTTATCTTTTTTTCTTCTTTTCTAGTCTCCTTTGGCTTGACCAATTCTTTTTCATCGGCATCAAGCTCTTTTTGCTCGACTGGCTAAGGTTTTGGACGGAGCCGAGGCTTGGACGCGTTCCAACTGGGGATTTGGTGGCTTTGCGGCTTCCGTATCGCTACCTTTATGCAGGTGCCGACTCTCGACAGATATCCATAACTCCCCCAAACTCGCCGCGTTCAATATGGCGGCTATCGACCCAAATGCACAGTGCCATCATGATTAACGGGGCCTTGTACTCGTCGACCTTCTTTCGACCTCATCGCCGCTGCCGACGTCGCACACGGGAAGCACGCCGAAGATCAAGCCGACATTTCAACATCACCAGAACCCCCGCACCCGCCTTACCACGCCTTACGACCCCTTTTCCTCGTCACCCTTCTTCCACCGATACTCCCTCTCGATCCCCGCCCTCATCTGTGCGGTGTCACACAGCCTCGAGTCCCCGCACTCGCAGACAGCCGGCTCTCGGATCCAGCGGTACGTGATGCTCCACCTCTCCCCCCTCCTCCTGAC
The DNA here is from genome assembly GCA_026260285.1 of Colletotrichum sansevieriae. Taxonomy (NCBI): domain Eukaryota; kingdom Fungi; phylum Ascomycota; class Sordariomycetes; order Glomerellales; family Glomerellaceae; genus Colletotrichum; species Colletotrichum sansevieriae. Next base: position 19,819 of record JAOQIF010000608.1, on the reverse strand, counting down.
CGTCCCGTCCGCCAACGTGTCCGTCTTCCTCTTTCTGATGCCGTGCGTCCAGTGCAGCCTCGCGTCCCCGGACATTTGCAACATGCTCCTCGGCGTCAGATCGACCTCCACCGTCTCCTTCCCCTGCTTCCCTCCCTCCCCTGCCTCCTCCTCCTCCCCACCGGTCATGGTCGAAAACTGCATCAGCACGGGCGCCCCGAGACTGAGCGCGTACAGCTGGTCGTACGCCGAGTGCGTGTCCACATGCGGCGGGATCCCCGCCCCGGGCGGGTAATACTGCAGACAGACCTGATCCGGGTCCCTGCCCTCCGTCGTCGGGATCAGCGGCCTCAGCCACGCCGGGAACGGCCTGAACGGCACGTCCGGGTCCACGCCGAACGTCTTGTAGTCGAACGTGTACCCGTAGTGCAGCGAGACGCGCCCGTTACCACCGCGCTCCGGCCACTCGAGCTCCTGACGGAAGATGCGGAGCAGCTCGGCCTCGTGCTCCGGCGTGATGAAGTCGTCTTGCCAGAAGAGGCCTGATGGCCGGATCGGGAGTTCCTTCATTATTATTGGCGCATCTGACCCTTGGCCGATGAGTTGTATTGCTAAAAGAGAAGATGATGGAGAACGGATCTTCTTTGGAGGGTTCGTTGTTGTGCTCTCTGGCTCGATGGTCGTCGTTGGTTGAGAGTCGTCTGATTTGACGGCGGGCAAAATCGGTAAAAGTGGGGCGATGCATCCATCCACCAGAAACGCGTAGCTTCACCGGACCCTTGACCTTCGGATATCACCAAGTCTGATCAGCCTCTCCCACCAATGCACATGCCTCTATAGCCCAACAACGCTCTTCTACTTGAAAGGGCTTGAACTGATGAATTCGAGCCTCAATCTGAGCGTCACAACTGACCAAGATGCGACGCAGGTTAGCAAGTAGACAGATGAGTGAACTTCATGAAATTTGTAGTATCGTTCCCAATCAGCTAAATGATGTGGTATCTCGTGAAATAACGCCATCCCATGCATGCAAAAAGCCCAAAACCATCCATCATTTATGTTATAAGACCCTTGTTTTGTTGCGAAAATGACAGTCACATGTCCGTTTTACTGAGATTACCCCCTGCATCTCTCATCCCTCTTTCAGAAAGCCTGTCCGGGTCCGGCGTTGGGGTTATATCCATGATTCCCATTTCCGTATGTAGGCATCTGGTCGGTATGCGGCAGGACAGGGCTCTCAGGCGCGGAGCGTGGACCCCAAAGAGCATCTCCGACCCGCTGCTGCGTCAAATCTCGAGGCCTAGTGGCCACGGGACTCGGCACTTGCCCAGGACTCGGCGCCACGGCTGTCCTCTCCCAGTCTGCGTCAGCATCGCGCTGCGGGTGGTATGCGTGCGGGTGATATGCTGGTACCATGCCGGCGGCTTCATAGCTCTTGTCCTGATACGGGGAAATCGGCGACATGTGAGAAGGCGGGCGCACAGGGCGGCGAGGTGGTGACATTTCGTGGGCGTGCGGCTGTGCATGCGCGATGAGGCTGTCGCTCTCGTTGTCACGGCGGGCAGGGCGCGGAGGCGGTCTCGACGGCTGCAGGTAGGTGCTGCGGCGAAACTCGTGGGCGATGGGGAGGTGCTCGGTGCTCTTCTGGCCGGGTTGGTAGGCCGTGTCGCCCTTATCGAGGTCATCCATATCCAAGTTGGAGGCTGTCTTGTAGCTACGATCTTCCTTGCGTCGCTTCACACCGCAGAGGAGCCAGCGCATACCGCGACCAAAAGCCTTAACGAAATCCCAAAGGTTCAGAGCGTTTCCAATAGCGCCGAAGCCAAGCCAGCCGCCAGACGGGGGAGAGTGCTCGTTCTCACGAAGGGGAGCGTTGAGATCGCGGGAGTCGGGATTCGGATAGTAGGTAGGCTTCGCGCCGGGGGCGTAAGGTCTCCATGGGAAGGCCCAAAGATGGAGCAGAGCGAATAGAGCCATCTCAAAGCATAGCAATAGTGCAGGAATGCCGACCTTGATGTCGGGGTAGGCGAGGACTTCGTTCGGGTGGACGAGGTCTAGAGTCGACGTGGCAACAGAGATGCACGTCACTTGCCAGAAGGAGAAAAAGACAACGAGCTTGATAGCCAGTACTTTAAGGAAGGGCGAGTGCGGCGCAAGAGCCTCGCGCATTTGCACGTAAACCTGAATGACGCAGTACATGGCAATAGTAACGGCTACGCAGTTGATTGAGATGACCTGGACTCATTAGTGGCAGCTCTCAAGAAAGCGAAATCGAAGAACATACCCAGATGTGAGCAAAGACCGGGTTGTTGGAGCTTTCGCAGTAGCGGTGGAAGTACTGCGACACGACCGCGGTGATGGTCATTGCAACACGGATAAAGACATATTGATAAATACCAATCCAGTTGATGTTGAACCAGGTCAGACCGCTCTTGGGGGTTCGCCACGGTCCCCTCTCACCACCACAACACTTGGCGAACCAGGTGAGGGGCCAGACCCAAGGTTTGATAGGATGCAGATTGCGGAAGTAGTCTTTCTGGGTGTGTAAGTCCGGGGCGAGGTAATGGCACATGAGCGAGAAGAAGGAAGCGATAGCGAAGGCCTCATAGCAGTCACTCATAACCTGGAAGTATACAGCATGCCAGTAGTAGTATAGCTGAAGGAAAGAGGAGGCGGCGTAGACGGGAACCATGAACAAGATGCGGATGATCTGACGTTGCTCTCGTGGTTTCGTGTAGTTGTTGGCATGCATGAAGACCAGATAGAGGGACAGGGAGATGGCGATGATGGCAAATGATCCGGCAATGGTGAGGGCGAGGTCGTGGAAGGTCAGCGGCCCCGCGATGAGGATCTCGGAGCCGGGAAGGACTGGGACACGAAGACGGTGTTAGCTTTGCTTGGAGGGCCGGAGGTTGTGGTGGAGGATTAGCAGGATGACGTACTCCTCATATCCTCTAGCGTTGAATTACACGTCAGATTCATCTTGACGGTTCAGCACCCCTGGGCGAGTGACCTTGACGGGTCGGAGAGTTCGGCGTGAGGCAAAACAAAACTCCAGCCGCTTCCGAGTGACGTTCTCGGTGTAGGCACGTAGGTAAGACGGCGGAAAGGGTGGTGGTGGGTTGGGTATGTGATTGCCAAGACTCTTGGGATGCAGGAACAGAGCGGATGCCAGGTCTTGGCGGAGCTTGTTCGCTCGCTGGCTCGTGGCCGTTCGATGTCCAGGTCGCGCGCGTGGTCGCAGGCCAAAAAAAAAGAAGAAAGGCGGTATGTCGGACGAGGAAGGATGGATTGGAAAAGGGGGGGGAAAGATCAAATGAAGTTATTCCTCGTCTTTCGTCGGGTGTGTTCCCAATTTCCTGAGCTTCTCCCTTCCCTTCCGCTCTTTCCTGCCCAGCTTTGTTCGAGTACGAGTCGCAGTTCGCTTGTGCCGTGTGAGGTCGCCTGGGTCCCGAACAATGCAATGTCGCAGGTCGATCCTCCTCTTGCAAGATTCCACAAAAATTTACCGGCCGTCGCGCGTGCGCAATTACAATCGTCGTTCCCCTCGAGTCCCTTTTTTCTTCTTGCCACCTTTTGTCGTCTGGTTTCGATTTCGCACCAGAAGAATATCGTTGTCGAATTGGAAAAAAATGGGGGGTAGCGTAAACGGTCGTATTGCTGCTGCGTTCGAGGGTGAGGAAAGGAACCAAAGACGCACCACACAAGGAGAAAAGCAAAGCCAGCAACGGTCGTGAAAGCTGGCAGCCAAGACAGCAGCACCGGACAAAAAAGTTGTGAAGAGGAGGGATGAAAGAGTAGGTAAGAGGAAGGAATGCGAAAGCGGAGGGGAATGGCGAGACAGAAGCGACCAGTAGGAACCCACACGACCAGGAGTAGGATTCCGGGGTTAGTAGGAAGGAGAAGACGGGAAGGGCTGCTGCTGCTGCTGCTGCTCCTGCTCCTGCTCCTGCTCCTGCTCCTCCTCCTCGTTGCTAAGCTTCCTGTCTAGCACCCCGTTTGTCGAGTGGCTGTGCCAAGGGTCGCTAAGGCGACGCACTAAGATCACAGGGCCGCTGACGAAGGCACCGTCCACTCAGCAGCGAGAACCCTTCCGCCTCTGGGACAGCACAGCAAAATCCTTCAGGGGGGTTCCCTTCGCATGAAGGCGCGCGTTCTGTCATTGCCATGGTCTTTACTTCCAACAAATGTAATTCACTCACACTGGATTCCATTGCCTCATCGTCCCAACTCAAAGGCAAGACAAGATACATGGGGTCCCATGGTACCCGCTGCATGGTTGCGCCGTAGTGCTCACGATGCAAAAGCTCCGCCACAGCTCGCAAGGAACCCGGCATACAACGGCGATATTCAAGAGGAAACGCGTACGCGTACGTACACTGACGGGGCATCTAATATGATTTTGAAATAAGGCCATGGTTTACCTTAGGAGGTTAGGTATCGAGGACAAGGGGCCCTGGTGTCCCATAGCTGCCTTCCTCCCTCGCCCTCCCGCGCGGCCACGACCCGTAGACCGGCATTAATTGAAATGAAACCCAAAACGACACAGAGAGGCAACAACCACATTCCCCGGGCGAGGACTTTTTGCGCCGCCTTCACGGGCCGCCTTCACGGTATGCAGGGCCGCTGCCTCAGTTGCAACATTGTTGTCAATCATCATCGTCATAGTTAGCGCCAATAGTGAGAGCAAACTCTGGCAGAAGGAGGACAATCAAACGTTCAAACCGCCTTGAGACGAACACAATGGATACAAACCACAGACGACTCAAAAATTTCCCCCCTTCTACCCTGACAGGCGGCAAGCCCGACGACGTCACTGCACCACAAAGCTCAAAGAGGAAGCGTTCCCTCAGAAGCAGCCGTGGCACGGAGCAGAGACGACGTCGTCCAGTGGGCCCATCCTCAGCATCAGAGAAAAAAAACCTCAAATGCCCTTCGGCAGCTGCCAAGCCCTTTCACTATTTCCGGCGACTACGTCTCCCACTTTCCGCCCCCGCCGCAGAGGTACGGGAAGCGGGACGCGGTAAGGCGTACTGCAGAGGGGGGAAAACACCCCAGAACCTGAAGCTATTCCCTCCCACATTGCCGCCGCTGCCTCAAACACACCAGCCGCTGAATACTGGCATCCGGATCCCCCCAGCTCATCCGACACAGCCTCCCCTTAAGGTTATCCCGTATCTCAATACGAGTGGTCCCCGAAAACGCGGAATTCAGCCCAAGTCAAAACCAACCTAAACATCAAGTTCTCTGCATCATTCACAATTACAGACTCCCTGAACGCCTCCCTTGGACAATACATACCCTCCATAAGCTTGCTTGTTGGCTCTCATTAAACAAAACAATCACGTACCGCAAGTCTTGTCTCAATCAATCTCGAACCGCCCCGGCTCGGTTCGAAACATGCGTCCCTCAAAACACCAGCGTCTCTCGTCCCACGCCAATCTAGTACTTCTCTCAGCAATTCCGATTACCTAAAGCGCCAATTGAGGAAAGAACACAGATCCTAGGTAGGCGAGATATGAAACCCCTTCCCCCGCATCACTATCGACGCCAACCTCCTTTCCCTCACGGAAAGCGCGTTGCTTCTAATCATGTAAATCTCTCCTGGTCTAACGCCCTCTAATAACAACGTACTACTAAGACGCAGTTGCTAAGGCTGCCGGACTACTCGTGGTCTCTTTCGTCATCGCCTCATTGAGCGAAGACATTCGCCTCATGGGCGGATGGGCGGCGATCTGCAATCTTCGTTGACATCTCGGACACTAAATAATCTCCCCCCCACCCCCTTGTTATTAGAAAGAAAAAAAAATCAGCCGCTGTCTTGAGATGCGTTGTGCGTGTTTTGACTACCCACGATAAACCAGCCGCATCATCCAGGTAGCAGGCAGAGTTGCAGATGCCAAGAAGATGATGAAGGCAGGTGATGACACGGAGCATAGTAAATTCCTCCCTTGATGCCAACATGCAAGATAACGTAGCTCAGCCCCGAGCCCGCGAAACAATTCCCCCAGCAGACAATCAGATCATCCTTAGCCACGCCGTGCTAGCCGTCCAGAAACAAAATTACGAATGACATCAACGCCGGGAAAGATAAACGAAACACTGGCTGGTGCACTTGGGAGGAGGGGGAAAAAAAGAGAGAAAGAACCCCACCCCCCCAACATCAATTCATGGCGATCACAACCAAACAACGCACCCACTCAATCCGAGCAAATGCAACCTACCTATCCGTACCTTATCCTTCGATAACCCCGGCCCTACGCGAAACAACTCCAACGATGCCCGCCCGCGCTGATCCCGCTCCCGGGTAATATGATGACTTATACACCGTCAGATCATGATGGTGGTTCACGAGTCTGCGTTACTCGCTAGCACCTAGCACAAATTCCCATGCTCTTCCTAGATGGTGTTATATTGGGCTCTATTCAAGAGCCCCAATGCAACGGTCATTCCCGGACCCCGTATCGAATACGCACCAGTCGGGGCTGCGGCAGAGCAGGATGGCCCAGTCCACAGCGCGGTGCGGGACGGCATCGGACAAGGGAATATTCTCCCTGGCAACTTTCCCGTGGTTGCAGGCCCGAACTAGCAATTACCAGCAGGGTTTTAGAAACAACGGCAGCTTTTGCTGACTCGACCTGGTGTTGGCCCGTTGCACGCGATACACGGCTCCAGCTGGGTAATCTTAGACCACACTTGTCCTCGGTGATTGTGATATTATTACCGCGCCAACAAGGAAAACTTTTTACTGTTGGACGCACTACTCCGGTGACTGCCATGCAAAGCCTGCTGTCTTTGTCGCTGCCCAAAACCAAGTGGTTACACATTCAGTGCTCACGACAGTTCAGCTCGACCAGATTGTACCACCCTTCCCGCCCCTCGGTGACCTATTACGTCTCGCTAGAGTGTCGTCACTCATGAATTGTGTCCTATGAACGCGTAATGGTGTCAACTGTTACTGTCCGTATCCAACCTCATCCATCCAATCATTCGTGGCTGACTCTCGTCTTGTTCACGCTTCGCTCATGTACAGTTGCCACCGGCCATTATCATCTAGACCACCGGCCAAATCTCATAACGAGATCGCAGAAAACCTTTGTCTATCATCGCTCGGCGCTGCTCTTCATGGTATCGACCAGTCCTTCGCTTCTGTCTCACGTGCTCATGACGTTATCGACTAACGCGAGTTGAAAGGAATGCAACGAATCGAAGTTATTGGCAGCCGTAGATCGGCGCCCTCATGTGGCCCTTCCGATGTGTGTTCGTGTCCGCGGCCCAGTGGCCTGATAGGCTGGTACCCATGCTATGTCGCTGCAGGTTTCGTCGAGCTTCCACGAGGGCCCTCCCGATCCAAGTGTTCCCGTGGGGGCTCCTCATCCAATGCCCTTCTGCGTTGTGTCCTATGAAATCAAAGCGAAACGCCACCCTGGTATCTCAAAAGTGCAATGCAAGACCAGAAATCTGTGTCAGGGCCGAAATCGTGTGCGTCGTAAACGATGAGTGTCTTCATCCTGACTCGCCCAAAGTTGTCATCCTCCCTCATTCAGGATCCGGATTGGTCGCTCGCAAAACAGGTTTGTGAACTTTTCGGGAGTAGTCTTGGTCGTCGCGCAATGTGTTGATGCTCTCGGCACTTTTGTTGCTCACGTACAGGCCTCTTCCGAGAGGCTCCATGCGGGGATCGTGTGCCATGAGTCGACTGCGTCGGTGGTCACTGGTCGAGTCGGCATCCCATCGTCCACCATCAACGGTAACCACCATTTCCGGGTTGCGCGGTGAGCTGGTCATGCCAGCCGAGCTGCCACGGTGGCTCGGTTCGTCGTACTTCTCGTTGTCCCTGCGTTGCTTGCGTCGTCTGAAGAACCAGAAGAGGAACATTCCTGCGAATGCCACCACAGCGACGATGACACCTACCACGATTCCGACGACGGAACCTGTGCTGATTCCGTTCCCTGATGAATCGCTTCCGGGTTTCAACTCCGACGCGCCAGTTGCGCCTTCTGTACCCGTGGCGGTCGGCGTCACAAACACAGTCCGTACAGTGCCGTCGGCTGTGATAGTCTGAACCGTCGTTCTAGGCTTGCTCGATGTCTGCATCCAAAGTCAGCAGCCGCTTTCGCCAACAACGCTCATTGTCATCTATGAAACCAAGACTCGGACATGGCGAACTGGTGGGATCGAAGAGGCATACAGGTAAGATTGAAGTTGAGGTGGTCATCGGTTCTGGGCCGGACGTTGTCGTCTCCTGAGGTTTCTCAGTCTCAGTTACTGTGACTTGTACGGTTGTTGCAGGAGGGACAGGAGGGGCCGGAGGGGCCTGGTTCCAGACAATTAAGCCAGGGCATCACGCAGTTTGGTGAGTGGATGGGAGACTTGAATGGTGCAAAATCGGGTAAAGTTTCCACAAAATCACGCATGGTATTCACGAGGGGGTTTCGCGGGGACTACTCACTGGTGTTGTTGAGGAAGCCTTAGTCGTGGTGGTGTCGCCTGAGCCGCTGCCCGCAGTGCGGGTGGGCGTCTTCGCAAGCTGCAGGTATCCGTACCAGTTCGGTCTTGAGCCACATTTTTCGATGTCGTATCCAGGGCATATGCCATTGCATTTATCCTCGACGTCGGCTTCAGTCGAAGCAGCCGGGGCAACATCAGAGCACCAACATGATTGATACTGGACAATAGCAAAAGCGTAATTTTTGCCTGTGCAGAAGTCCTGACAGAGTCCGTTCGACTGCCAAATACTCAAGTCTGTGCCAACATGTTAGAAACAGCATTGTCATCTAGATTCAAATTTTTGAACATGTGGCGTAAAGAAGCACCAACGAGACGTGCCAATAATATCCCCAGCCATTGAAATACACTGATGCTCTCAGAAAGGGTAAACGTACTTGCGCTCATGGAGGCCGTATTCTGGCTAGAGCAAAGCGTCTGCTTCAGCTGACGAGGCTCAAGGAGCCTGGGATCGGGACTTGCTTGGGCCAGCGCGAACCAAGAAAGAAGGAGGAGGGCGACAATGCCGCGGCATCTCGTGATTCGGTCGGTGAAAGCCATGTTTGCAGTGTCGCAGTGGGCAGACCTGAAAAAGGAGTTCAGTCAGCGGTGATCTTCCAAATTTGAGGGGGCGATGTGAATTTAGGTTCGGGTAAAGGCTAGGAAGCGACGATGGGATAAAAGTCTGTAACTCACAATTCCCGTCACAAGCTGACATCTGACGCCTGGATCGGCCGGTGGGCAGCGGGAGGAAAGATTAAAATCCCAATTCCCAATGTGCGATGTCTTGCCTGTCCTACACGACTACGCAGGGCAGTCGGGAAACCGCACACGAGTCGACGCTGAAGCAAGGACGGCAACAAACTTTCCAAATGGTCGAGCCGCTCGAAAATTCGGGGGATAGATTTCTTCAGGACAAGAAGAGCTTTCAGGTCGTGCCTACTCGAACGAGGATATGGCCGGCAGGGCGGGACGAGAGGGTAGGAACGCAGGTAGACGGAGCCGTGGCGTTCGTACAAGATTTGTTGGCGCCAAGTGTGGACGGGCGAGAAAGGTTCCGGATGAAATCAAGACGAATCCCACCGATTGATACTAGCAGAGCAGCCAAGCAGCACGAGGTGACTGGGTGATTGCCCCTAGAGACAACTAGCAAGTGGTTTCGGAATAAGAATTGGGAACCTGTGAGACAAGACCACCGGGCACAGCAATGGTATATTACGGTGCTCCCTCTCAGCGAGAGAGAGAGGGTTCCTGGCGCCTACGTCCCGTTATTGAGACGTAGTTAGGGGAGCTGCACGAGGTTAATCGGGCAGTCGGAATGATGCCGTCGTGGTGACAAGGCGTGCCTCCCAGAAAGGTGCCAGTCGGGTCGGGTGAGGAGGTGAAGTGAGGGTGAAGGTTGCAAGTGGTGATGGTCAGGTGGTCCCGGATAGAGAAGAACCACGCGCCAAGAAGAGAGAAGCGAAAGAGGCAGGCGAAGAGGTAAGCGGGTGAAGTGGTTGGTGCCACAATTGGTATCCGGTAGCCGTGGAGTACTATCTGCAGCTGCAGCGAACGGCACCGATAGCAGCAGCAGCGGTAATGGTAAGACCCCAAGCAAGCAAGGGCAGGGTAGCGAGAGACGAATGCTTGCTGCGGTGACGCGATTGTGGTGGTGGTGGTAATGGTGTTTTTTTTCCTTCTTCCGTCCTCTCCAGTAGCCGGGGGTATGCTGGGCTCAGCAACGAGGGCAAATGCGCGAGATGCGGAGTAAGGTAAGAATAACAGAGAGGCAAGGAAAATAGCAGGCGAGAAGCGAATGGAGCTAAACTGAAATGTGGAAGAGAGTAGGGAAGAGAAAGAGGAAGAGGAGAAAAAGAATGTTCCAATGTCGAAGAAGCAGGTGGATCAACCAGAGAGGGCAGTTACAGGTAAAAAGGCAGACCAGCGACAAGTATCTTTCAATTACTTTAAACTTGGCTGGGGAAGGAAGGAAAGTGACTGACACTGGACTGAGAACAGAAGGAACGCTAGCAGCTGGGAAATGAAGACCAGGACAGCACCGGCACCAGCACCAGCACATCATCTTACCTCACCTCGGGCAGTCACTGCAAAGGTCGCAGGACAACAACGGAACGACGACGGACGAGGACTTGGAAGGAGCATGCCTGTGGGCGTAGTACTGCGGTATCAGGCCAAAGTTTTACCCCCTGTACAGGTATCTGTGGCTCAAGCAGACCAGGTGCGGTACATCGATCGTGGGCGAAAGACCGGCCACTCAGCAGTTATTCCAGAGCTTCCTGTGGGACCGTCAGTCCCCACGATACCAGCACAGGAGGTTTTACTTACCCATACAACTAAGTAAGGTACGTACCTTAGGTTGGTGTCGGCGTCCAATGGGTATGGGCGTGGGCGTGGATGTGGGTGGTTGGAACTTGCAGAAAGAAGTGGGCTTTTTTGACGTGACCGGGGTCCTTCCAAGAGTCCAGGACCAGGAAGGAGGGGGCCCAGGACGAGGGCTGCCTCGGGCTCGGCCTCGATGGCAGCAGACTGGTGGTGGCGTTAATGACCACAACTCTCCTTTATTAAAATACGCAGAAACCTCACACGATAGCACCAGATTATGAAGCATTCAAGACGATACGTGTTGAGGTGATAGGTTATGTTCCTGTTGCTATTGCTCTTGTCCGCATCACCGTTGCATTCGCATTCACCATAAAACCGAACTCAGTACCCACCTTGGTAAGTAGGAGCATTTGGTCCTCTTGCCTCTCCCTGTTAAGGTGGTTTTTTTTTTGGCTCTCTTCTTTTTTAATAAATTTCACAATTCCACACATAAGACCCGTTCCATCCTCGGCCTGCCTCACCTGCCTTGTCCATATCACCCTCCGACCTGGTCTGCCTTTCTTTTCCACTGCCCTACGGCAGGGAATCAAATGCCAACGCCTATCCAGCCCAGAGGTAGGCAACACTCGGCTCGCTAAATGGCGGCCAACGTCGACGCGGTATCCCGGGCGCAGCCACCGAGAATCCGCCCGCGCAGCCGGCGCATCCATCCGGGGCTATCCTGATGCAGTTTAGCACTTGTCAGGGGTGCAGGGTTTCGATGAACATCGAAATCAAACGCAGAGTGCAAAGCGCGGACGGACCGAGTGAGCAGTCCGAATGGATAGACAGACGCCGTTAAGAGATAGCGAGATCGGGTGTGAGAAAAAGAGCAATGGCCTGAGTTCTGACGTTTATTACCGCCTCACATCCGATCCCTATCTTATTCCCCTTCTGCTCTCAATGTTTCCCCTCCCCTTCTCAACGACCTGACCGAAAGACTGTTGCTGCTGCTGCTGCTGCTGCTGCTGCTGCTACTCCTGGTGTTGGCTGTCACTGCGCGACCGGTGCTTCCAAACTCTTACTGTGAAGTAGCTGGCGAAATTCCCCTGCTCCTGCTAATTGCTATTTCTCTGTTGCTTGACCCCATGCCCAATGTCGTCACTCTCCACCCGCCAAGAGTTGATGCACAGACCATATCGCAATGGCAGCGGCGACTAGCTGATGGGTGGATCTCACGAAGGAAAGATACAACGGTACCTGACCGATGTTTATCCAGCAGGCATGATGCCAGCATTCCTTGCCGTAGCCCGGCTGCGAACCTTAGCTGCACGGCGGTAACCAGCGAGCCTCTAGACGGGCATGGAATTCTCCAATCCTTCCCCAAAGTGCGCCGAAAGTGAAGCGCTGGGAAACCATTTCGCGAGCCATCTCGCAGTGGACAATAACAGACTTCTCGCCCACAGCGATGATCTCGTCGCCAAAGTCCGCATCCGACCAGGGGTGGTTGCCTTGGTGGTGTCCTGGCGTCCCCCATCCAATTTTGGAAGAATGGCCCCGCAGCCTCTCAGCTCTCAAGAATCCGATGTGTCTGAGTCGGGTCGATACGAACAGTCTGAAGCAGGATGTGGACGACACTGTCGCAACAAGTTCCAACATTCGACAACAAAGCAAACACCTGTGCAGACCCTCGCTTGCAGATGAGATAGATTCCAAGGCAATTAGTGGCCATAAACCCGTCGTCTGGATATTTCATATCTGAGTCGCCCCTTTCATATCTTTTCTTATTTCGATTCCTTCGACTCGAGCTGCTGTTTGTGATTGTGTTGCTGAATCAAGAAACGTCTGAGACGTGATGCATCCACCACCGCCAATTTCTTTGCTTTAGTGCTTATTCCTGTGCAGGGCGGCCACGTTTTGTTTGCACCTCTCGAACAGAAACCTTTTGCGCCTTTGTCCCGCCTACCTAGCTAATAACCTGACGGGGGTAACGTGCTCCTACCTTATTCTTCATTGTACTCAGGTAATTGCTCATTGATTACCTACTCGGGTCCCTCGCGCTGTGGATCCAATCAAGATTATCAAGCACTTGCCTTTGTCCGCTCCTGACCTACAGAGTACCCTGCCGTTTCCTCGAAGAGCACCTTGAATCCGGGGCTCATGAAGTTTGTATTGTACGCGGCGCCAATACGAGAAAGCCCGGTGCTGCCGGTTGACTCGGACACGCGCAAGTAGCGGATACTGGAGCCTACTCTATCATCTATGACACTTCCTCGCCCGGTTCCACTCCCCTTTTGGTGGTTGACCTGGCGCCAAGCTCTTTCTTGCCGACGACCAGTCGCCCGATGTTTATCGCCTCTTGCTTTTCCCCGGACTCACGATCATTTCTCTGGCCGCTCCAGGACCGCCGAATTGATTCTGGCCGGCCACTGGAACGTCGAGTCACTTCCGTTCCATCAAACTCCATTACTGCCCGGTTCTCTCGTCTCAACCTCAATGAATCACCTCGGCCGCCGTTTTCGCCCCGGGCCCCGGCGACCCTGAATCTGATCATCATTTCTCGTCATGACTGTTTCTCTTGTTTTCCACGTCCCACTCACACCCAGCGACAAATGCACCCTTCACGCCGATAACAGCCTAGCACTGCTGCAGATTCGCATCTTGACCCTCCCGCTACCATCGCCCTGCGTGTTCAATACCTTTATACCATAGTACATAATCCGTACTTAGCAGCCAGCCGTCCGGCCCCCCTCCTCGCACCCTCCGGCGTTGAGGCCCTGCATCTGGTTACACCCGCAACGCTCCCTCAATGATGCCGACTCCTTGTGTGCCCCTTGAACGCAAATGGCCCTAGTCGCTCCCCTTTGCCCGTTGGAACCATTGATTTGTGAGCATCACTTGGCTTGGGAAGGTCCAGGGGGAAAACCAGCGCCAGCGCCAGCGCCAAAATGACACGCGGCAGACCTTACCGACTTGGTCCTTGGGAGGGGCTTTTAGGCCGCCGGCTGCCCTGCTATTGTCCATCCCAAGACTTTCATCGTCGTCGTCTCATCTTCTTTCGTCATCCATGTCACTAGAAAAAACCACCGAGAGCCGAAAGCCACCGTCCCGTCACATTAAAGTCCGGACGAATGTGCGTCTCGCGCCGCTCGGACATTGCAGCATATCTCGATGACCAAGCCTATCGCATAACCCCTTACCGGCGCGCTCTCGCGGCAGTGGTTGCACTCATCCAACAGTGGGAAGAGGCGGCGGGGGTCAGCCTAGTCTTGACGTTGCATTCCAGATGTCGTCTTCTACAAGGCGGCCGTTTTGCCGAGGCATAACTAATCCGAGCGAACGCCTCAGCCTTCAGGGGGTTTTGGGCTTTCATTTAGCGGTTTACGGAGAAATGAACACTTGCTTCCCCCAATCTGGATGACCAGAAGATAAAGGCTTTGTCGTGCTGTAATATTCCCGGGCAGCCGACCTCCAAGTTCGGTACGCAAGTGTGCATCTGACAAGAGAGCCATTCACGGGCATGCGTCCTGCTCGGCATCGCGAGCTGACCAGCGCGTATTGGCGCGGTCAGAACGATGCAGTCAAGCTGTTTTAGTTCAAGTGCTAGGGAAACAGAGCGAAAGAGGCAAGGCATCAGTCTTGAGGAGTACAGAGTCAGCCGGTGCGAAGTTGTCTTGCGCAGTTCCGCACGTTATTCAAAAAGGATCAGCTGAATTCCAGCACAACATCACGCATGCGTCGTGCGGCAGCAGACCTCGTCGACTCCGAAGTCTTGGGAAGTCTTCCCAAATGTCGCCACACGATGGAGAGAGGTTGGCGATACGAAGAGTCAGGCCGCCTTCCCGACTGCGTGGTGTTTCGTAGCAAGCCCACGATGACCATGCTCTTAGTAACGAACTTTTCAAGACTCACAGGGCGGAGGGCTCAAAATCTCCCGACATGGCGTGTTCGAGCATGTCATTTGCTCATTAGGCGGTAAAAGCAGCCACCCTCTCTCAGTGATGTGATCATGAACTTCGGTCGATTTCTGTCGACGTATAACTACTTACAAGCGCTACCGCATAACGGCCAACTCCAAAAAAAGAAGAAAAAATGACATAAGCAGGGGAAAACAAAAGTCAATTCGTCGGCTCGAATCAGAGCAGCAACCCCTCCCCCAAGATGCTCTTCTCTCAAAGACCTAATAGCCGTCTAGTCGACTCCCATTAGGGACCCCCTTGACGAATTACCTGCATCGTAACCCCAGTCGGTTCTTTGACGATTCCCTGTCCGCCGCCCTAACTTTCCCATTTACTTCGACAACGACGACAATTACATTTCTGCAACAACGACGATCGCAAAAGTTCCCCAGAGCTCTTCTCGCCCGCAGAGCCTGGCGCTACACTAGAGCCCCGGATTACATACGAGCCGACTGCTGGTGGGATCTTGGCCCGCCACGCCAAGCGAGACGCTCATTCGAATGACGATCAATTCTTTGGAGGCTCAGGCTTTTGTCGTTCGTCGACAGCAATCTCCAGGGACCGCCGCGCGATTGGCGAATTGGGTTCAAATGAAGGGGGACGGGGGCGAGCAGCTGCGTGAGGGTGGGTGGTAATGCATGCATGCATACGAAAGGGATGGAGACGGGTTGAGTTCGGCTGGGGGAAAGGGGATACGAGACACACCGGATCACATGAAGCCGCTGGGGTGTGAGTTCTTGAGCCTTGGTCATTTGAATCCTCTAGTATAGATGAGGTGTTCAATTCAGAGCTGCGGGAGGATGTCCAACTTGCCCCTTCCCCCTCTCGGCTGCTTCAATCGAGGGGAGAGCGTCTTCGGTTCGTGCATCGCACTAATACCTAGCACATATCGATGGTCTCCAATCGCCCTCATTTCGCCAGAAGAGGGCTAACGATGCACGCGCGACACGGACCAGCCGCCGCGCCTGCTGACGTCCTCGACTTGGGTGCCTTGGACATTGAGGCGGCACGTTCGACCGGGGAGGTTTACAAGCGACAAGGCCACCTGTTCATAAGCAGTCATTGACCACTTGGTGGTCTGTTGTATTAATGACGATCCCTGACAATGCCAGTGCTGGATGGGCCTCGGACCTAAGATTTCGGTGAGGCTCGGTGGGCGATTCCTGCCGTATATTCCGACTGCGTGGGAAGCTTTCGTCCCCCCTCCATCTACCGAGTGGCAACATGATTCACTATAGTCTGTCGGGGGCTCGTATTCACGCAGAAGCCAGCATCAGCAATCTTGAAGATGCAACAGAACGATGTGACATGCTGGAGACTCCCGTCGTTCATCTTCCTTCGGCAAACATCCCCTCTAACAACCCCTCATCAGCTAACCGCGGCGCGACCACTTAGTCATAGCACATTGCCACACTGAACATATCAGAACCTGAGTGATCAGATTCTCAGAATCCGCGCGGCGAATAGTAGTACAGGGACGGAAAATATGTGCCCAGGCAGCTTTAACCCCGCTTCACTCTAGGCCTCACACGGCGCCGCCTCTCGTCTGTTGGTCCGACGTCGACTTATTGATATGCGGCGACGGGGGATCCATCGCCCTTGCAGTCGAGAGGCACGGCAAACGCGCTCCTGGGCTCGAGTGCCTCTTCTGACAATTCGCAGGCGTCAGGACTGCAAAGCCTTTGCGAATTGTCTTGCATTGAGAGAGGGATTCACGGCATCGTGTGAGGTGACACAGGGTCCACCACGGTGCAGGTCATACTCGGTGACAATGCCTGGCGGATCGCAGTGGGACCGCTCACGTACGTCTGGTTGGCATCGGTTGGAAACTTATCAATCGCGATATGCGGACTGATGTTCCAGCCAGAGACGAATAGATTGACGAGAGGGCTAAGTCCCATCACTAGCCACACGCTTCCGTTTATTTAGCCCTCCTCGATACACTTCATGCACTGCACTTCAACATCGCTGTCGGCGAGTGTGGCCATCTCATTGGACAATCTTTCGGCCGAACAGAGATCTGCTGATAAGTCTGCATGTGTAAACAACTAGCCATCCTCACAACGCCGCGTCGAGCGGGAATCGCAAACAACCCAGCCATCTCTTTTTTACTTAAAACGTGGGGGCTTTCCCAGCGGAACTTCCGGTGACCGGGTTCTCTTCTGAGGCCCTCTTTGTGTGGTTGTTGTACACCGCATGTCCTGTGATCAACCGCGTCGTTGCGTTTTGTTTGTACGACTATGCGAGTCTTGCCCCGCCACGAGCATGGCAGTCAAGATGTGGAAACAAAGGCTGCAGATCGTTGATGCATGGAGGGGCTTTGACATTTCGCAAGGGTAGCTGTTAATTTGACGGTGTCGTTTTGTTAATTTGCCCGATCTAACTGAATTAGGGACATAAATAGGTTAATACCGCTATACTATAGTAATCACACTAAAGTCTAATATACCTAAGTTTTTAAGTATAAGTGCCTTCAGCTGAAGGCTTAAGACCCTAGGACCTACCCGGTTAAATCCCTACCCTCTAATTAGCTTAAATTAGCCGGAGTTTCACTAAGTTATCAAATAGTTCGAAAACTCCTCGGATTTGAGCAATTTAAAGCTTAGTAATTAGTTTTTTGGATTTTAATTAAAAAGCTATTATATTATATAACTTCTAGTAGGTGAAAAAGAGTATATTAATAACTACCTATAGCTATCTCTATACTTATGATCCTAGTAGTAGCAGCTATATCTACCCTAGCAGCTGCGCTAATAATAGTAACTATAATAATAGTATTAAAAAGACGGGCTGCTATAGTAGCGGTAGTAATCTTAGCTATGCGAGCTAACTTTGCTGCTATAATATTACAAACGCTTATTACTACTAGAAATCTTCCTCCTGCTGCTATAGCAACGCTGCTTCTTGCTATTGCTATAGCTATTCGATCTTAAGCTATTATTATTAGTAGAAGACTTAAGCACTCTAAATACCCTCGATAGTAGTAGTAATTATTACTAGCTTACCCTCTAAGGTAGTAATCTCGCTTCTAGTTTATTTTAGCTTCTTATGCATACCCCTGCTACTACCCCTGCTAGCCTGACTTATAGCTACTACTAGCATTACTAAAGCTTACGAGGAGGGCGTAGACCTCTAAGAGGCCTTATAGACCTCCTATGCAGAAGGCATGCATTATATAGCGCTTAAGTTAACTATAGGGGGGGCCTCGTTATTAGAGGAGTCGGGCTTATAGTATTAGTACTGGGTATTTCTCGGAATAATATTCAAGTCGGGCTCGAGGGTAAGTTATCTAATCCTAATTAATTCAAGCTAGAGATATTAGCAAAAAGTTAATAACTATTAGACTTAAGTACTTATATTGCTCTAATCGAGGCGCTAGTAGCTATTAATATCTTTAACGCTAAGAACCCTACTATTACTACTATATAGTCGATCTAATAGGTTATAGCAGCAGGGCAGACCCCACTGCTTAGTAAATGTACTAATATATGCAGTAGGAAGGCTTCTCCGCTGCTTAAACGCATTATTAGTAGTATTATATTAATTGCAAAGAAGATCGAGGGCTTAGAAAGAAACTTTATAGATAAGGCTATTAATAAGCCTATGCTTTTTTTAGTAGTATATTATTTATAAACCTTATTACTAAACTTCGTTTAGTATCGCTATTACTTCTCTTTAACTATCTTATGAATTTTTATATATAAGATATATAGATTAGAGAGGTAGTAGGTGAGGTGGGATTTTAACTTATAGTAGATACCTTTAGTAAGTAATATTATCTTATAGCTATAGTTTCGAAGTTAATATATAGAGTAGTTAATAAACTCTTCTAAGCATAGGATATATATTATCCGAAGGTACTATAGAATATCTAAGAAGTTAGTATTAATCTAGGTACTATAAGACCATATATACCTAGCTAATTATAAAACTACTACTTAATATATTACTACGCTTTTTTATATACCTCGCGTGTTAATAAGTAAATATAGGTACTCCACGCCTTAACGAGGCCGTCGGGGTTATAATCATATTACTTCTTAATAAGAACCTCGCTAATGCCTTCTAAGTATATAACTACCTCTACTATAAGTCGAGTAGCAATCTCACGACTCTAGGTGTAAAATTTAGGCTCGATAGTATTAAAGTTAGTATTGAGGGTAGTAGCAGCCTCCTCGTTACCCTCGAGGGCTTTATAAAGGTATCGAGGGGCTAAGAGCCACGGTTAGGTCAAACTAATAGCAGAAGCACCTAAAAGATAGGATCTATATTATTATACTACTTTTGCTTGCTTCCTCTAAGATCCCTTATTTCTAGCCTTTAGCGAGTATTTACTAAGTCTTTGCTATAAGGGTTCTATGCCCTAGACTTATAAGCCTCTCTATCCCTTTAGCTTATAATAGCTGAAGCGTCTCTAGCTTCTCTAGTCTAGGTATCTAGTCCCTTATAATTATCCCCCTTCTAATTATAGTAATCCCTATTATAAGATCGGGTATTACGGGTCGGCCCTCTATTATTATCCCTCTTAGCTATCTAGGGTAGGCCCCGGTCCTTTACTTATTATTACTATTATCTAGCGCGGTATCTATTTAATAAATATTTACTAAAGGATAGTAGAGCCCTTAGAGTTATAGGTATAATAGCTAGGCTTATAGTCTTATTTCTTATAGTTCCTCTCCTTTTAGGGCCCTTTTATACTTTCTATCCGGGCTATTCTAGAGGGATCCTATTATTTCCTTTCGAACGAGGGCGGTTATCCTTATAGCCTCGTTTTTATTCTCCCGTTATTCGCCCTTTATTTAGCAAGCACTTTCTTATATTATACCCTTATAAAGACTTCGTTTTTTTATCCTATTATTTCCTTTTAAAGGAGGGTAGTTATCCTAATAATAGCTTCGTTTTAGTTCTCCTATTATTTGCTCTTTATCTAGCGAGCACCTTCTTATACTATACCCTTATAATAACTTCGTTTTTTATCCTATTATTTCCTTTCGAAAGAGGGTAGTTATCCTAATAGTAGCTTCGTTTTAGTTCTCCTATTATTTGCTCTTTATCTAGCGAGCACCTTCTTATACTATGCCCTTATAATA
>JAOQIF010000607.1:0-53781 GCA_026260285.1 Colletotrichum sansevieriae | reverse complement strand
GGGGGGGGGGGGGGGGGGGGGGGTCTTCTTGCCCTTCAAGTCCTCGATTTGCCTTCGAATCGAATCTGCGAGGCCCAGGGACGCGTCAGATGCGGCAGCGCGACGTCTTCGACCCTAATACGGATAGTCGTTGCTGCGTCAATAATTGACCAGTAAATCTCGCACAATCTCAGATCTCGCTTTCTTTTCCTATCGCTGTGCCGTGGTTCTTGGAAATCTTTGCTTTTTCGCATCCCATCTATCCGTACACGCTTGCCTTTTAATCTTAGGTTTTCCGCAAACCTCATATACTGTGTACGGGCCCAAGGTAGGCTCCCGCCATGTGCCTTCGCGGAATTTGCCTCGACACTAGTTTCGGCTGCTATTCTCGCTTTCTCAGCTCCACGCGACCTGACGCAGCGCAACGCACCGTACCGTACCGCGACTCCCGTCTCCAAGGCCTCCTTCTTCTACGCAGTGTCTCAACCGCCATCGAGAGTGCTGGCTTGCGCAAGTGGGAAGGCATGCAATAGAGCAGCAAGTGAATCTTGCATCCATCCATCCAATGGACGCGGATGTGTGCCGTGCTGCGAAGAAACACTTCCGCGACCCGACGTTTGCCTGCCCTGGGTATTGACAGCCGTTCCCGTCCATCAAACATATTCTCCGTTTTCCGCTCCGAAGCCCCGAATCTTTCCTAGCATCGAGTCATCGACCCGGTCTCTGGTTAGCGTCGAAGACTGAGTCGAGGGAGTGAGAATTGCACTCATCAGTCATCAGACAATCCCTGGTGACCGGGACTGCACCATGTCCCCGACTACACGCCGAGAACGTGGCCCCAGAGCGGGGATAGACAGCACGTCCCATGTTGAGCACCACTACTGCACCAGCAGCAGCCAGCCCCCAGTAGGAGGCACTGTGTGCTGTGCCGCAACGTGACTGCGTCGACAGTCCCTGTTCCCCTCAAACCGCCAACCAGACCCCGGCTGAACGACTCTTCCCACCCATGCCCGCGCCGTGTCGTGTCGTTTGATTTCGGTCGGCGACAGTGTGGGGCATTTATCTCGACCGAGCGAACGAACGAACGAACATCCACCCGCCCATCGACAAAGACGCATCAAAGTCACCCTCCGAAGCTAGGCCTGGCCAGCACTATCGATTCCATTCTGCTGGGAACCCGCCGTCGAAGGACACAAAAATGTCAATTCATTTTTTTGGCAATTTCCACCAATCACTGATTGGTCGGGTTGGCCCTGTAACTACCACCTCTGGTAGTGATAGATGATGAGAGTTGTCGGCATAGTGCGACAATACGCGACATGATCGCGCGCCCAACCCTCAACGTCTTCGTGGTCCCAGTTCTGTCATTTTCTGGTGCAGGTCGGCATCGATAGTCTCTGCACATCAATGGAACAAAATTTGATGATGGCTGGGAGAGCATATCGTGCGGACCCGAGCAGGCGACGATGCGCGACAGAAAAGGATTTCTCTCGGCCGACGCAGGTTGCACTTTACGCTTACGGATGCCGCAATGTGCCAAATTTCATGCCACTGCTGATTGAGGCAGGTTTCTAGAGCGCTACTCCGAGTATGGGAGCAAATGAGAAGAGCTCTCCAAACCAGGAAATCAGCTTCCTGGAGGCAGCTAGGACCACCCCTACACCCTACTAAATCACTTGAGGTATTATGCACATAATCCAGATGCCAGACACTCCAAACCTCAGCGTCGTAGTGTTCCACGCACTCCCGTCTCCAGAATGCAATGCAGGATACGTACCCAGCGCACCGTTCCTGCAATGCAGAGCAGTCCAGCTACACTAGCTGACGTCTAAGCCGTCCCTTCGTGGGTAGTGCTCGCCGACTGCACCCAGGACCGCCCGGAAGCTTTACGCGCAGACCGTGATCCAACGAGTCCACTGGGAGGCTTTTTGATTTGGCGCAGGAGAACGGCTATCATTCGACCTAGGCATCCTCTTCAACTGAAAGCAGCCAACCAAGGCGGTCATTGGAGGACTAGAAGAAACCGATGGCAAGCCGAGGTCGTCGATACCGCCAGAGATGGTAAGCAACAGGGGTGCAATCCTTGTACCCTGCACACTCGTCGCACTGGGCGCTTTCCCGATCATTCAGTCCCCCATGATCCCAATCAACAAGCCGGCATCAGCCCCACAGGGCCCAGGAATCATTAATTATTCGTTGGCGCGTTCAATCAATATTGTGCGTCGTTCTCGTGTCTCTCGAGAAAGAGGGTCCTTCAGAGTGGTTCGGTCATTTTCTTCAGTTGGAGACTTTTTTTCTCTGTCGCAGTTGGTCTTCTGCCTCCGCTACCTTCGAGCCGCAACAACCCTTGGCTCTTCCTTGGGCGATGCTGTGACCACCGTTTGCGAGTCGTTCTGCTGCATACCGTGTTACACTGTACTCATACCGCGATCGCTTATTTCCCGTAGCTGCCACTGGTAGTCTGGCCCCTGGGATGGGAGCTAAAGTTGAGGGGCCAGAAGTGAGCGTGCGAGATGCAGAGATCCAGTTATTGAAGTCGTGGTCGCTGAGGTTGCTGATAGTATCGACAGAGAATGGCCCCAGAGCCAAGTTGACGACAGAGAAGCAGCGCGTGGCGGCCAAAGCCAAATGCCACAAAGCAGAGAAGTCCTTGACAGCGCAGGTGCGAATGTTCTAGGTTCTGACAAATCGTCACGTCTGCCCTCTGGCTAGCGTTAGCTCGGTACTCGGTCTTTGGAGACACAGGGGAACAAATCCCAAACCGGACAAGTCAGGTACGTTTCCTGCACACGGTCCTTTCAAAGTCGAGCTTGACTCCCTTAGCAGGGAGACTAAGAAGGAGGGGAAGATTGATTCAACGCGTTCAAAACTTCAAACCAACGAGCCCCTGTTCGTGGCGACGGTTGCACCGCTCTTACTAGCCCCTTTTATTGAGAAATATTTCCATGACATAGGGGACCCTGCAAATGTCTGGTTGTCATCTGGATCTGAGCGTTCTGATAGACATGCAATATCTCACTGCCGTATCTGCAGGCGTATGTAGTATGAGTGGCCGCCCTACCTGTGCGCGCGTCGGCGAGACATGGGAGAAACAAGTCATGAGAGCGGAAACGACAACGGGCGATTGACCATGGGCATGGAAAACCCCCCATAACCTGTGTCCAGCAGTCCAAGAGCGAGGACTCCAGCCCAGGGCTGCGCTGGTCTGGTACGGTCGGCCGCAACCTGACCGACGTGCCCCACTGACATGACGGGACGCAACCTAACATTGGCAGGCCAGGCCATCGCTTGGCGTCTATCGGCGACGGGGGATAGCGACTGGGGCTGCGGGCGCGGCTGGGAGTGGAGGAATTGCACCACGCCTAAGATGCGAATTGAGGTTAGAGGAGACAGCTTGGTTTGTATGCCGCAAGTCATGAACATGTAGATAGCATGGCATTGTTTGATCCAAGCCAGTTGATTGAAGCGACATGTGGTTCATGGAAGAAGTTGATGATGTACTGACAAACTGCATGGCGAGGGGCAGGCTGGAGAAGAGGGTGCGGTAAGGAAGACCATATATACCTTGGCGTTGCGAGTGGTGCTGCGGTGCTGCTGGTACACAGTACATAGTAGTGATACGTGCGGTTAAGGTGAGGAGGGCCCGGGTAAGTAGGGTATGTAGGTTGTATTAAGATGCGGACACTGATACGCAGGGCAGTTATTCGTACAAATGCTTATCCCAGTGCTGGTACTGATGGTAGTGCTTGCGCTTGCGCTGGGGAGAAAACTTTCTTAGCTGCAGGTGGGTGCGTGCTAAAATGTCTCCTCATCTCTCATACCTCAGCGGGCTGCTGGGGGCCCCTGGGAGGAGAAAGAAATACTTTGCTGGTGCCTTAGTTTGCGTGCTCCTTACCATGGACAAGTCGCCTTCACCTGAGTTCCTGTGTCCCTGGGTCTTGCGTGAAATGAGGCAGTTTATGAGAAGATCGGAATATCAGCAGAGAATCTGCTGGCCCGAGTCTCGCCTGACAGGTTGCCAGTCTGCCGGATTTACATAGCACCCGGCCTCTCGTGCAGTTTTGAGGCCGTGACAATCGAAAGAGAAGGCTGAGGAGAGATTAAAGCAGATTCAGAGTGAGCGCAGTAGTGATTGGACAGCGTGAGTGAGGTGAGGAACCTTGAAGTCACCTTGAGAAGAACCCCACTCTCCTCTTTCGACACCACCTCACGTCGTCTGGACCTCCTGCACCTGGTCGCCGGGCGAGTTGGTCCTTCCCTCCTTGACCCTTTTTTCCCCCCTCCCTACTGCCTGCTTGACTGCCGCTTGTATCTGTTCGCTCTGTTTTAATAGTTCCTAGTAAGGTACTAATTGCCCGCTCCTTCTATCTTTGCATATCCTCTGTCAGCCAGGAATTGACGTGCTCCTCTGAAGCTCCTCTGGAGCTCCTCTGGAGAGAAGATCAAGAGGGAAAAATGAAATAAAACAATACTGGACGAATATACACAGTCCATCCGCTCATCCCACCATCAGCACCACCATCTCTATCTCTTGTCTTCATCCACCCATCCATCATCCATCACCAACACCCTTCCCTCACCCACCACACTGCACCACTCCCTTCCTGGCAAGGTATCTTGCATCGCGCACTGTACGCTACAACCTAGCTAGCACTCGGTACCCTGGTCGTTCCCCCAAGGCACCCCCCGTCGCGACTCTGAGGTCTTCGCTGTGGCCCAGCGCCCAAGACCGCCACCCCCCGCCTTCCGTTTTTCCTTAAACTGTCTGGTCGTGGCCGCAGCCCGTGCTACCACCTCACTATCCTGTTTTCATTCACTCCGCAGTTCCTCTTCGCCTTATTCTCAATCGATTTCCGTGCAGGGGAAACCGCTTGACAACCAGAAGTCTCTCTGGCGGAAAAGAGACGGCAGCATCGACCAGATCAACGATCTTGTCTTTCTTTGCCTGTCTGCCTGCCGCCTATCATTTTCTGGGGCAACTCGAAACCGTTCGTCGGCTCCGTGCTAGACAATCACCACCCGGACGAGTACGAGTAACCTTGCCTTTGCTTGTTCTTCCACGCATCCTGTCCGCCCCCCAAACCCCGACCCCGAAAGAATTCCTAGACCCAGGCTTCCTCGAGTCGTGTTTTTCCTTTTTCTGCGCGACACCCACTACCCTCCACCAACACCGAACCCGCAGAACCGCAGAACTACACCACACAAAGCGAACCCGCTCGGCTCATAATCCGCACCGCAGCCAGTTCATTTCGCCAGGCCAAGCCAAGCGTCTCTACCTTGACTACCTTGCCCGCTTACGTTTGCGACCCACCACCACCGCACAACCGCGCGACCAGCTAGCTACCTTTTCACCACCACCTACCCGCTCACGAGAACCACACGGCGCGCCTGTCAAAAAGAAAGTCGACTCTGACTACCGTCGACCTAAACAAATCTTATCCGTCCACGGTCCCGACAAGCACAAGCGCATGTCAGGCACGGAAGCCCCAAAAGTCAAACAAAGCAAATAAAAAATAAAATCAGCAAATTCCTCGCTTCCGTTGGTCGGCCCAGCAAAACGCACTACGCGCACCACCCACTTACTGCCACCGCTACCCGCCTAACCTGCACCTACCTTGCCCGGTTCTGGTTCTTCGCCATACTTCTTCCTGCCCCTACTTTCCTTCCACCTGCCACTACCCTCCACCACCCGCAAGGCACCATCACAAGGCCACTGCAACCGCTCCGCACCAGACTCGATACAGGTTACGTCCCGTCCCGACCTGGTTTCTTCTGCGACAGCATCCAAGCTACACACGTCAGCTGCCCTTGCCTCCAGATCAAGCATAGATCAATCGGCACCACGCTCAAAGCAGTATCTCCACCGTTTTTTTTTTTTTTTTGTTAACCTTTTGCTGGCCTTGTGATACCATTCACCAGTCAACAAGACCAAAATGGCCGACATCACCGATCAACACGACCAGACCTCGCCCACCGACCTCGACGAGTCGCAGGTTGGCAACGGCAACGTCGCCGAGAACAGAGGCGTCAAGCGCCCGCGTCCCAGCACCGCCGACGACGATGACGATGACGACGAGAAGGGCGGCCGCGAACGCCGCAAGATTGAGATCAAGTTTATCAACGACAAGTCTCGCCGCCATATCACTTTCTCCAAGCGCAAAGCTGGTATTATGAAGAAGGTAAGCACTCGTCGCATTCGGCGTGCCGCCATCATCGCGCCCGTCAGCCGGCTGCAGGTACATCATCATGTCCAATGGGACCATTGCTGACAAAACGCGCAACCAGGCTTATGAGCTCTCTGTCCTTACCGGCACTCAGGTGTTGCTCCTTGTCGTCTCAGAGACCGGCTTGGTCTACACTTTCACGACACCGAAGCTCCAGCCTCTCGTTACCAAGGCTGAGGGTAAGAACTTGATTCAGGTATGACTCTGCCCAATCTTTCTTTGTGGAATGGACCTTGACGGTTGACTTTTTACTAGGCATGCTTGAATGCCCCCGAACCCTCGCAGGGTGGTGAGAACGGTGTCGACGACTCGAACCAGGTAGATTCTCCCGAAGAGCCTCCTCAACAACATCTGCCTCCCCAGCGTCAGGGCATGCCCCAGAACCCTCACATGCCCCCCAACTACGGCATGCCTGTCGGTGGAATGGATCCCTCCCAGGCACTCGCGTACCAGAGCTACGTGCAGCAGCAACAACGAGGTGGCGGCTACGCGATGCCTCCGCAGTCTGGTCTTCCCCAACATACCTCGCACCAGTCATGATAGACAAGCTCTCCATGACCAGTGCATTTCTCGATGATGGCATCCCGAAGAAATCGCTTTGTCGGCACCGGTGTTCGGTACTCGTTACCCGAGGCTCTGGCAGTTTTGCGTTACAGTTTGGTGTAACCACTTGCTGCTCTCGTTCCACTACTTTTCCTTTGTTTCCCTTGATCCCGATTTTCTTTCATTTCGATTCCGTATGAGCATGCGGTACTCTACGATTTTTAGCCATGGACAGAAGTACCGACTTTTGGCATGGGCTAAGGATTTGAGAGCTCTGCGCGCTACCCTTAACACGGAGCGAGACTTAATGCTATCTTGTGGAAACATCCGGTGGATGCAACGAGAACACGGCAACACGGAGGATACTCTATGGAACACACGACAGATGGGATGGCATTGCGGATGCGGTCTTATTGAACACAAAACATCTTGTGCCGTGGGACACCTTTGATGTTGGCTCAGACAGGAGGTCTGCAGCGTGCGGATTAGTGGGTATGGCGGATTTGGCCATTGTTTTCTCTCTTCTTTCGTTTACGCCGCGGGGGAATGCTTGCGTGGGGGGGATTTCGGCGCGGGAGGGAACAGTTTTACAGCATGAGAGCATGATTTCTCACGGCTGGGGCACGCACACTTTATCGGAATGGACTTTGATGATTTTGTCGAGGATCAAACAGGACCCAAAGACGCGCGTGCGACTCTCTTATTTCCACACCAAAAAAAAAATACTTCCCCGAGGATTCTCGTAGGACTCGGCTTCGATACCCCTGGCCTTGGGCAGAACAACAAAACATCAATACACACAAGCAGTGTTTTGTCTTTTTTTCCCCTTTTCATAACCGAAGACCTCTTTGTTCCCTTGCCACCCAACATTGCTTCTGGAGTCTAGGAATCGGACGAGGGGGAGGGGATATACATGACGGGAGATTAGGGGCGGCGTGCATGGAGGAGAAGAAGCGGAAACTTCGAACTGTATGATAGCATCGCGCTTCGATTATCGTTGCTGCACCGTTTTTCCTCTTCTCGTCTCTCTCATAATAGAAAGTCAGGGTCTGACAAAACCCGCAAATCCATTTCACGTTCTTCAATGACTCTTTCCCCCCTTTTTTTGGCGCAAAACACCATCACGGTACATCTTTTGCTACTCCACGGCATGTGAGAGCCTCATACGTTGCCGTTTGCGGCCGGGAAAAAAAAATCCACAGGCAGCGAGACTGTGGTGGGGTGTGGCGAATGTGTGTGTAGGTGAGTCCCGTCACAATGTTTTTCAATGACCGGTGACATGACAGTGACATGAACTCTAATGGGGTGATGTGAGACACTTTGGGGAGCTTTACCTCAAGGTCGGGTTCCTCGTTCCTCGCAGCGTTGCAAAGAAACTTCAGATTTTGCATTTCGCCTCAATTTTCTGCAGTAAATTTACCATGTACCTGTCTTGCTCCCTCTTTGTTTCTTTTTTTTTTTTTTTCGGGTTTCTTTTTTTCTCCTTGGAATTTCCGTATTCATCGATGGGAGGGGGACACGGCTGGACTACGGACGAAACGGCGTGCACATGCGAACACCATGGCACCGCAGCACCACACCGATTACATCGCTCGGAGCTCACGAGAAAAAGCGAGTACGGTCGGCTATCATTTCGCGGGTTTGTGTGGTACGCTGGGAATGGGACGGTCCGGAAGAACCGTATGGTCATCTACTAGGGTGGGCCCTCGTGATGAGGCAGGACAATTCTTCTTCTCCCATGTGGATTGATTCGCTATTTTTGACAGACGGGATGCAAGGGCGGCGTAGGACTCGAATGCTGCTTTTGGCCGTCTGGAGGATTGTGATTCGGCGGTTGCGAGGCCCGCCCGGGCCCCGGCCTACCGCCGCGACCGCCCTGTCAAGCGGTGGTTAGTGGACCTAGTATAATAATGCTTTCAGTCTCGATGCACTTACGCACGGCGGCAACCCGACGGACACAGCGGGGTAAAAAGGTGGCGCTGCGTAGGGCAGAGGGGGCTCTGAGTGACGCCGGCTGGTCGGTCTCGCA
The DNA here is from genome assembly GCA_026260285.1 of Colletotrichum sansevieriae. Classification (NCBI taxonomy): domain Eukaryota; kingdom Fungi; phylum Ascomycota; class Sordariomycetes; order Glomerellales; family Glomerellaceae; genus Colletotrichum; species Colletotrichum sansevieriae. Next base: position 45,006 of record JAOQIF010000607.1, on the reverse strand, counting down.
TCTCGTAATGTTGTCGATCATACACGGCTGCCAGATCGCGCTCCCTTGACAATAACTTGGGGCGAACGGTGTCATCATGAATCACATGCTTTTTTTATGATTATCCCAAAGCTTCGTCTTTTTCTCTTTTTCTTCTCCAATTCTGTGGCGGGGTGTCGACCGCGTGTTTCCGACTGTTTCCTTTTCGGTGAAGATAAGAATGGACGGGCTGCTCGTCGGTGGGGAAGGTCCTATCTGAATTGGGACATGATGCAGGGACAGCTCGTTGCCTTTTTGGGCCTGGTGGGCTTTCTGCTGATGGGATCGCGCCACGGTCGTGAATTGATCAACGGCGACTTTTTGCCCATCGTGAATATTCAGAATATGCGGTCATCTGTAGGCTGGTCCCCATGGCTGCCGCGTTTGCAGACCTCGTGAGGCGGCGAGCTGTGCGGTCGGTCGCGATGCCCTCCCGCAGAACTACGCAGTAAAGGACATTGGATGTCCGAAGGAGCACCGGCCAGTCTGTAGGCCCTGACAACAAGGATGGCCAAGGACGAGGTTAACTTTGAGTTGCGGCGTTCGCGACTCATCGGCCCTAAACGAAACTATATGCTGCCGAATTCCAAGGACCTATCTCTTCGACCGGACGCTATACCCCGCCGCTCCCGAGGTCTTCGGATTACTCACTTGGCTCACGGTAGAGCACTGGGCGGAAACCGACAATGAGTGCTCGCCTTCTGTTATGACCGTCAGAACCAGACATTTCCACATCTTCTGCACCTGCCAAGTTCGCCTTGCGCCAATAAGCTCGACGAGTGGGAGTTGCCTCAATGCTCACCGGAGCCCGTCGGACTCTGCGTATCATGCGGTGGTCTTCCGACGTTTGAAATGACGGCGTCCAGACGTGCACCGCCGGCTGGTTGGACTGTCGCCTTCGCTAATCTTCGCGTGGCAATTCAGCCTCGCGCCTAGGTCCTTGTCTTTTCGGACAATTGCGAACTCTGCGTCGTCCCAAAGATAACCCGTTGTGGAATTGATGGAGGCCCACATCGGCCCGAGGTCCGTTGATGAGAGCTATGTACCACACAGTGCTCGGAGTTGCCCCCCCCGGCAGCGATTCTGTCGGGATTAGGGTAGCTGTCACGAAGTTCAGGCAAGGTGAAGGCCGCAAAGAGCGTTTTCGGTCTGGACGCCGACCCATCGTCTGGTGTTCTGGCTGAAAGCCTCGAATTCGACGGTTGGCTGGTAGTGCTCGAGGTTGATTCCAGGGTTCGGCGAACTTTGACCGCCACAACCTGCCGGCAATCATGTCCTAAGAACCAGCGATTCTCCTGATGAGAAATTCTCAATCCGCGCCGCAAGTCTGACATCAAACCAGAGTCCGAGTATAGAGACAGGATTCATGTAGAGGAGAGCCATTATGCTTTACTCTAGGCCACGTGGAAGTTTCCGAACTCGTTCGTGGATTGGCCAACATCGATGGCTCGAGTGGCAGCCAGCATCGGGGCAGTGAAACTTCAGAAACCATCTGGACGAGCTGTTCAGATGAAACGGACGGAAACAAGCTCTCTGGGAAGCCGCCCCTCGAGAAGGCGGCAGTCCAGACACCTCAACGCAAGCGTAAGCCTCGCACCTGGTGTTGGTGACGTTGCCCTTAATTGCCCACGACTCGGAGGCTCGGGAGTCATGGAGGGAGGATGCTTGTTCATCGACAATTGCAACTGGTCTGTACTCGCGCCAGGATTTGAGCATGTGATGGTCCTATATGAGTAAATAAGTGATGTTCGCATGAGGCGTAGAGATGCTGATCTTGACACCAAGAACTGATCTTGCTCTCAGTATCGAGTTGCTTTCCCCATGATATCGCCCGCCTGTGCAACCTGCAAAAGTCGGTGGTGCCGTTGAGTGGACGAAGTTCGGTGGCTTGCCTGCGAGGCTGATTCCTCGAGTGTGGCACGCGAAAATCAAGGAGCTGATTCAGAGAGGCGGCTCAAATGGTGTCCGGGCTCGATCGTTGATAACTTGTGTCAAATGGGAATGGGTGGCCTGGAATGGTAGCACTGGTTGCCCTTGGTCTAGTCTCGGTTGGAGAGAGCGCAAGAGAGATGGGCTGAGTGAGTTTGAGAAGGTTTCTGCACGGGCCAGGCACGGGGCCCCGCCCTCCCACGTACACTTAGCCTTTTCGACTATCACTTGCAGGAAAGAGGTACCTGCAAAACAGGGACGCCATTGACCACATGGGACCTAAAACTCGGTACCGATATTCATTATCGTTAGCAGATGCACCCCGTTAGGCTCAGTCCGCAGTGGGTGCAGTATACACTTGCGTCATTCACGACAACTCCTTCGTAAAACGTTATACGGGAGACTCCTTGAATCTGATAATTCCCTCGAAGGTCTCGACACGACCCAAAAGAAAATAACAAGTCCCTCCTCAGGTAGTACCGAATGGTACGAAGTCAATCTGGACTTGGTCAAACTCTGCGCATTCTCGTCGTTGCACTGCTCAGCCCCGTCCCGTCCCCTCACTCTCTGCACAAACATTCGTAGCGCCACAGGGTTCCCTGATTATCTCAACGTGAAGGGCAAAAGACGTCTGGAGACTGCCCTGGAGGTATGCGAGCGTTGTGGCCGCATTTAGTGCTCTCCCATAGTAGCGAATCGGCCGACGGCAAGACTGCCCAAGAAGACGCCGCCGAGAACCGAGAGAAGATATCCGACATTCATCGTCATGACGGCCAACATGCTGTGGCATCAATTAGCAAACCGAAGCGGTTATCCATCAAGGGTTGCGACTCACAGTAGGTAGCCAACGCCAGCAATAGAGGTGTCAATCAAAGCGCGGATAGGGTCAACAGATAGTCTCCATGGTCGCCAAATTCCATGCTGGCCCTGAACCACCGTGACGTTTTCCTCGACACCATTCTCAGAGAGCACCATCTTGTGTGCCATGCTGTCCTGCGACACCTGACCGGCCATACCGAGCTTTCCGTTAACCTTGACGTAGCGACGCTTGAAGTCCTTGTCCAGCCATCGTTTCTCCTGGATGGACTTAAGGGCAACCATGCTGCGAAGACCGAAGGCGAGGAAGACGAGAAAGATGCAGGTGGCAGCGTAGGTGCCAACGCTGTTCGGGGTCCAGTTCTCGGTATACAGCGGGGTCTTGATGTTGGTTTGGAAGATAGTCATCATCATCATGCTCATGCTGCTCGAGCCGTGACTGTCGTTCATCGCCATCCCTCCAGATCCGCCCATGTCCATGCCAGGCATGGTATCGGACTGCGTAGCAGTTCCCGCCGCGCCGTGGTCATCACCACCGTGCCTAGCCATCAGAAAGTTGTCCATCGTGGCAAGAGTTGAAAAGCGAAGCGGTCGACGCTGTCAGGGGAAAATGAGGCGCACAGTATTAGAGAGTGACGAGGCGACAATTCCAAGCAGGCTCCAGTCCCGGCAAAGGAATTTTGTATTAGTTCTCACAGGACGACGATGTAGAAAACGGCGCAGTCTATCATCATCCGGTGTAAGGCGGTGGTCAGGCGGCGAGGGCGGTCATATAGATTGGCAGCGAGAAGGTTTGCGAAGAATCTTCAGACGCTTCGAACAGGGAGGGGTTTACAAATTTACGATGCCGGGGCGAAACAAGAGCGTGTTCTGCATTAACGGCAAGTGACTTGGCTCGTGCCAAGATGTTGGAGACGGACAGATGTGACTTTTGGTAGCCCCAGGTGACTCAGGCGGTAGGAGACACATGGCCTAAGACGTCGTTAGCATCATCCAACTGCAATTGCGCTGCGATGCCGATAAGGTAGGTTGGAGGTGTCGTTACTGCGCCCCAGGGACCGTACCTTCGAAAACATGCGCATTGGTGGGGTTTGCGACAACGCCAAGGACGGATAGTAAGCGAAGTCCCCCGACTCTTCTCTTCTGATTGGTGGCTTCGGTTAAGCTTCGCCCCGGCGAGAACTCCAGGAGGTACCGACACTTTCCCTTGCTAACAATTTTTCCATTGAGTGACTCCCAAAGTTGGCTTGCGCTCAAACAATCTGCTCACTAGTTGTGTCGACACCAGCTTTTTGTGCTTCTTTCTCCCTCTCCTTTGCCTTAGTCCATCTCACCACTTCATACAAACTTCGAACGAATTACGAGACGAAAAAGCAATCTTACTGCTAGACCTAACGTTGCACAAAGTCTTTGCCGGCTTTCTACTATTTGCTGTGGTCCATCTCCTTCGCCATACAGCTGGTCCCGTTTTTTTATTTTTTTTTCTCTCAAACTCGCCTCATCCGCATGAGGGCCAGCTATCGCAAGGGATCTTTTGCCTCGTTTTTCCCGAAATGGCTCGCAGCTCCGCGTTTCTGAACCAAGTGGACACGAAAACATGGGTGATCGGATCAAGCCGACCAAGCAAAACCCAGGCTTGACAGAACTCAAATATCCCCATCCAACGTGGTATTGCGTGCGAACTTGGAATGTGCACAACGTACGCCTGGACCATGGCCTTGGCAAAACAAAGAGACCCCGTTCAGTGCAATAATATGCTTATTCGAAACAAGCTCAGGAGGCTCTCGCGGCTGCGACGTCGAGGTCCAGAGGGGCGGCTGCGCTGTCTCATGTATCGTCACCGAGCCCAAAGCTTAGTCAATCTGAGCATTATCGTCCGAATTCAAGTCTAAAGCGATCCATTCTCGGCCGTTTTTCCAACTCAGAAAACCTTTCGTCTTCAGACTTCGGCGCAAACCGGCCAATCGAATTCACGTAATGTCGACATCTGCGCCTTTTACCGGCAACTCCAAAACTGAAGGTTGGAGCCAAAGACGCGCACGCTTTTTGATGATTTTCGACGATGGACTGGACGATAACTTAAGGCTGAGAAATCTTCGGCCGAATGCTGAGCACGCACTGTTTCTCTTACCCACACAAAGAAGTAACCAATATGCAAGTTTCAAGAGGGACTGCCGCGTTAGACGACCAGTGCTTGGTCGGCGAGGAGACTAAGTTTGCCACGACAACATGTTGCAACTCGACATCTAAAAGTCCTTGTGTACTTCTTCTTTGCCGACCCAACGGCATTCTTGGATTTATTTCTAAATCATGCTCGCTGCTTGCTTCGACGGAGACGCGACGCAACGGTGCGCTGGCAACATCCGAATAACGAGACAATAGAATCACTACAAGTCAACTGCCGGTACTAACCCAGGTCTCGAGGTTGTCGTGGAACAGCGACAGCAACAGACGTTTTTTTTTTTTTTTTTTTTTTTTTTTTTTTTGACGCAAGACGGGTATCAGCTAAAGTCGGAACAGCCAACTTCCATACTAGACCTGCCAAAATCCATCTAAACTCATTGTTAGAATGGCTTTCGACTTGCCACTTGGTGCGAGCTTACGTTGGTCCAGGCAAATCGAAATCCTTCCGGACTACACCAGTAGTCTTCAATTAACGACCGTCGCACTTCGGTTATCTTCCGACCAAAACACCCCACAACTATATCTTGGAACGTTGTGCCGAGACCGCAACCACACCTATGGTATTGTGCGACAAACGCGGCGAAGGGCGCTCAATGTAGCAGCGGTCACGATGATAGCGGCGCCATTAGCAACGCAGGCCCGATTCTCTCTCTACGTCGACAAGTCAGCCGGACCCATGAAGAACCATCGCCATTAGCAATGGCATGGGAGAAGTAAAAATTTTCACGACAATCTTCTCGCCATGGCACGCTCCCAGGCCGATAGATCATTTTCACCCCGAAAAGAAAGAATAACCATTTCGGCCTCTAACCCAAGGCTTAGGAGTGCGCAGCCTGTCGGAGGATTCCATGCGGAACTCGATCGCCGGGAGATTCGGCCGACCCGTAGCGGCCGATCGTACCCGTATAAGGATTTGAGCTGGCTTCGGAGATCTCGAACTAAAACTTCGCGTCGTTCGTAAGCCAGGGTATAGTGCGCGGAGCAGTTGACTGCCAAACCCCCAGAACTATAGGGGTAATCGGTGGTGTTTGACCCGACTCCAATGCAACGTAGAGCACCCAAATTCACTTATCTGTCGCCTGTGACACTCAAAACGCAATAATTTTTGTTGAAGGCAGTCAACGATTGGCCCCAGGTATATTCAACATCTCTTCGGGGCAATATAGTCTGCTGATGATCAGGGGTTTCCTTCCGACAACTCTGGACAAGTCAATTGTTGCGCCGGCCGTTATGTTCGTGAGTATGGGGAATGATCTGCACCAACCCGCTGCGCTATCCACAGGAATTGTACGAATGAAGTCTTGGTTGGCCAGAGGCGGGGAACACAGGCCATCACATCCCCATCTGCATCCAACCTAAACCAAGGGGCTGGGATCAAGGGGCGGGCGAGGCAGGTTGCCGAGTCTATTTGGACGACTTGCAACGGGTGCCCTAGTTCTTTCCGTGATGGTTACTGGTTTAATATCGTCAGCGCTGTTCGCGGCGACCGGCGTCTGGTATTGCCCCAATACTTGGTCCTCTGCTAACGTTGCAGATCACTCCTCAAGAAGGGGATTGGATGCGAAACCAGCGTCGTCAACCGTAGCAATCGGTCGGCAATAGTTACATTTGAACATCCTTGACTCGATTGGAGACAAACAAAGCGTTTTCTGTCTTCAAGTCAGCCTTGCCAAACCTGCAACTGGCAAGGACACGGGTAAGAGGCACATGTCCGTTGCGTTTCTGGGCCCGTTCCTCGGCTGCATGGGCTGGAAGAAATTGCTGTACAACGGTGCAGTGTCTCGTTAGCCACAAGCTGCGGATCATTGCCGGCACCATGATCATTCTGCCAAATTGGACAACCGCGTCGACAATTATCAAAGTCCAACGGCGGCACTGAATTCTTTTCGAAAAGTCTCACCCGTTGAGCGGCGGCTCCTGAGCGAGAGGATCAATATTGATCTTCGGGTGACACGGGCGATTACTTACCTGCGGGCATCGTCTTTTCCATGAATGGCTCCGCGCCCCCAGTTCTGAGGCCTGGGGGAAAGGGGTAGGGGTTGCACCGGCTTAGAGTGGAAGCCAAACAATAATGCCATATTGACAGATGGTCAATCTGACAGACGGATGATGTTGTACATCGTCGGCACTGCCTCGAATCGACGGTATTCAAGGGCCGCCATTTTTGTCCGACTATGGAGCCTTGTGCTGAGTATGCTGTCAACCCAATACCAGATTCACATATTTCCACAGTGACGAGTGCTTACCTAGCGTGTCGTTGCTCCGATGGAAGGGTTTCTCATCGATAAAGTCGTTCGGGACAGCCCCTCGTGAGCCCTTAGAGCCGCTGGTATCCCGCAGCGGTTCTCGACGCAGCTTCTTCGCGGTTCCGGAGGGATAGGCGGTCGGGGCCTCTCCCTTCATTCACATTCGCATGCATTCGGCTTAAAACCGCCTCCACCACTTGGTTCCACGCTCGGTGCTAAACGGAGAGGAGAGGAGACGTCTATAGGCAGACAGATTATCGAGAGTCTGTTCCTGCGTTTCTTCGAGCCAAGCTCACGCGAAGTGCTGACTGGGGGATCGAACGAGGTCAGCTTGGTGAGCACGAAAGACAGCGAGTAATCGCAGAGGATTTCCAAGGAGTCCCCCAAGTTCCGCATGCGGACTTTCAGCTGCTGCGGAATGAATTGCCGCTAGCCTCAAAATGGACTTCGAGAAGCATGGCGACGCGCTATCCTCCGAGAATGCTAACCGGTACGAAATGCAACCTCAAAGTGCGTACCGTTGGCGTCAATCCCCCGGCGGCACATCCACACCTTCTCTCTCATGCCATGCCATGGGCACAGGTTCCCTCTGCTCATGGGTTCCTCGACTGAGCCATGGACGCCCTGGCTTCACACCTACCGCTTCTTTCCCAACTCCTAGCGAACGTCGTGGCAATAGGGGCTTGTGTCATCCCACGCCGACATTGAAGACAGTGAAGAAAAAGCGACGGGGGCTTTAGAGACGTTGCTGATACCGGCCGCCACGACTGGTGAGCGACCGGTTTTTGCCCCCGGGAGTTCTTTCCCCGAAGCTGAAGAGCAAGAGTCCAAAGACCGCACCTGCAAATCCGACTTTGACTGGTGTCTGTCTCTCTCGCCAAGACTGCGTGCATACGCGACGCCGCAGACAGGAACACTAACCGAGAAGACTGAAGATGGACTCCTGCCTGCCGTGTCTGCGCCCCTCTTGCGAAGCTCTCTGCGTATGACAAAGAAGGAGAAGGAGTAGAGGTAGTTTGCCCCCGTCAACTTTCAACTACTACAACTCTCCGGGTACTAAAACTCGCAGTCCTACGCTACCGTAGCATTCGATAGGAAGAGCCTGTCACAGACGAATGGTGATAGCGCCTTGCTATCTGGATGCGGCCAGGCGCGAGCGAGTCTTCGAGCACCCCTCGTCGTGCACAGATGGCGTGGCTCTCCTAACTCTGCCACTAGTGATGCCTCCGAAATGCCACTAATCCCTAGTAAAAGGAGAGGGGGAAGAGGGGGGATAAGGCTAGAAGATGCCCCCGAAATGGGAGGCGTCTTTCCGCCCTCGGTCGTGGAAGTGGAAGGCGCCGCTCACTCATGGAACCGGTCCCCGAAGGCGCAGCCATCCTTCTCCTCTTCCGCGTGTGTATGTCTCAGCTCCAATCAAGTCTGGTTCAGCTTCCAGCCAGCCGTCTCGCCTTCTCCGCCACGTTCACTCCTCCATCCCCCCCCTCGAGAAGCAGGGTTTGGCTTTATTCTAGCACTCTCAACCACGTCAGGCATGCGACAGTCTCTCCCTAGCTTCGACGAAATTGCGACCTTGACGGGACGAGCTTTCACGATCTGAGGGATCTCTGTCCATCCAGGCCGTCGGTTGCCAGACAAAGATTCTCGGCTGTATCGCTGAATCGTGATGACTCGCAGCCTGCATACAAATTGACGCAAGGGGGAACGTGTATGTGTCACGATACTGTGCAGTCGCCCCCTCTGTCAACATCACGGGGGGGAAAGCTTTTCTTCCCTACAGCTTCGACAGATTCGCAAGCCTCCTAAAATAAGACCACAGCACCTTAATGGTGTGTCCTCCTTTCCGTCGCGGGAGGGAACGGCTGCGGCGAAAAGCCACAGGATGATTTGCAAGCCTCCCAAGGTGCTAATGTGGATTCATCCCAAGGCCACAATAAACTTTAATGAGCCAGCATTTGAAGAAATCACGCTCCTGCACTGCAGAAGACAGACTGAAGCAAGTAAAGGCCGGGTGTGGCAAAAAGAAAAAGGCAAGAACCCGCAGCTCCGCGCGTCGTCGTGCACCATGTGCGTTTGACCACTGGACGGTTTGTCTGCTTCGTCTCCCAATCGTCCAGCGCCCTCGTAGAAACTCTCTCTCTCTCTCCTATCTAGACTGCCAAAGAAGGCCTGAACTGGTGGGAAGAAAAAAACAAAAAACGCACCACAAGGTTATTCATTCGTCGGGCTTTTTTTTTTTTTTTTTTTTTTTTTTTTTTTTTTTTTAATAGGGTTGGTTTGGCCGCCCCGCCGTCCGTCCGATTCTTTTGCTCGCGCATGTCTTCGGACTGGCGCGGGTCCAGTCAGAAGAAAACCCGCCGCGTCTGACATTAAGCTAAAATCGCTAGTCCATGAGTCTAGATCAGATGAAAGGAGGAACCACACCTTGAAGATCTCGGGTCCGGTTTGCACCCCGCGTCACGGTTGAATAGCCGTCAGAGCTTAATGACACGGAGATGTCATTTTGACATTTTGATACGGAGGCGAGAGACAAGAAGAAGAAGAAAAAGAAGGGGACGGGGGGTTTTCTGCACCGCCGTCAGTACTTTCGGTCTCTTGTCCGCTGGCGGCTGGCCAATCTAATGTTCAAGCTGACATGACGAAGACCTTATTGCGCTCCACGAGCCGTCGATTATGTGCACACACTCTCACTCATACGACGTTGCCTTTTTTGGGCCAGCTCGGTCTTCGACCCCGGTCCCGCAGATCATCTTGTTGTTTATCAATGGGATTCTGGCGACAGGTCCTCGATGTACGCACGCTACCGAGGAACTCAAGTCCAAGCGAGGCCTGTCGAGAACCCTGGATGAAAGCATGCCCCCACGGAGCTCTTGCTGACCTTCGCTGCGACCATACTCTAATAATTTGGACCTCGTCTCAGCAGAGAGCGACCACCCGGTCTTGCATCACATGCCGGGGGTAAAATCAAAAGGTTAGATCGCAAACACTCACGTTTCCACAATTCAAGCTCTGTCATTATAACACATAATCGGGAGTTTGATAAGGGGTACGCCGTCCCATGATCGCCAGACTCAAGTTTGACGTCCTGGAAGCATGATCTTAGCCATCATGATCGCATTTCAGAGTTCTATGATTTTCGAAAAGGAAGAAAGACGCAAAAAGTTGCGTTATTTACGACTAAGTCGTCAGAGACTCTCTGTTCACGGTGCATATGCAACAAATACAAGCTTCAATAAACAGCAACAATTAGTTTTGTACCTGGTGACTCCATTTAACCCGGAGGCATCAAACGGTCCAGGACCAGAATTTCGCTGGTACAGCCGACACTAATTCGTACAAGAGATTTTTCAGAGTCTCTCTCCTGATATGTGGTATCTCCCAAGGCAATTCCATACCAGACAGCAACTCCAACTGTTCGTCCATCTGCCGCAAATAAACTCCGCCTTCCCTGACCCGCATACAAAGTTTTCGTCGGGCCTTATACGAGATCCTGATCGCCATTGTCCGTAACCGGGACAAGTCCTGTCATTATACCCCTTTGTCCATTTGTCTTCGTCCAGTGAATCCATTTTCCAGTTAGTGGTCGCTCGAGTCCCGATGTCCAAGCCGTTCGCCGCCAAGGTTCCGTGTCCAGAGCATTCCCGTAAACAATTTGAATAACGAACCCCATGCATCCCGTCTATAACCTGGGTAGCCGCGCTCCAATTAGTGTGCCGTGGTATCGGTGGTGGCCCAGGCTAGCCGTGCGCGTGCAAGACAATCTTGCAAAGAGAAAGTAGAAAATTTTTTCGTGGAACTCAAGTTCTGCTTCGACATCGAGCCACTTTTGATGACGTTGTTTGACGCAACAAGTGCTTGTCCGCGATCATTACCCATCCCATGCTGGCCCTCCGTCTTAGAGGATGAAATCATCATCCCCTATCGCTGGGAACTCTGTGCTCAAGAAATGGTCGTGGCCGGGCTGTTGAGGCGGCATATCACGTTGTTGATGGATAGATCAAAAGATGTCTCCAACAACCACTGCAATTTTTGTCGTGATGATTGTCCTCCCGTCTAGGGCGCCTACCCTATTCGCGCTTAACCGGGGGAGTTCCGTCGTCCGAGCCGTCTTGGGGAGAGCGGCGGCCGTTCTCGTGGGATGCTTCCCCTTCTTTTTGTCCGCAGCCTTTGACAAGTCGATGCCTCTGTGTTTTTCGTTAGTGCCAGTTCCACGCACGAACCATGCGTAGGATGTGCCTGCGAGCGAGATCAACATACTTTTAATGCATCCTTGCGAGAAAAGCTCTTGTCGCAATAATTACAGGGAAAGGGCTTGACGGCCAGATGGATTCTCTTGTGCCTCTTAAGATCGTGATTTCTGTTGAAAGACTGGGGGCACTGGTCGCACTTGAAAGGGCGCTCGGTCTGAGGATTTGTCGGGCCGCCGTGATTGCCATAGATGGAAGGACCCATGTGGTGTCCGTATGTAGGCACACCCATGCCCGACACGAGAGACATATGCTGGCCTGGAGCATTCAGGTTGGACATTATGTGTCCTCCTCCCATCGAGGGAACGCCGTAGCCGTAGCGGCCGTAAGGAGGAGCCATCCCAGAAGGATGCTGAAGAGAGGCAAGCCCCCTACCAGGTCCAGCCGCATTCGTGGGGGAAGGTGCGTTTGGTGAAGTATTGTGGTAGCTGGGAAACCCAGGCTGTTGAGGAGCAGTGGATGTAGGGTAATAAGATTGCGTCGCTGACGGTCGAGGCTGCATATACGAGTCAACATGTGGAGAAACACCGCTGGGCGTCGGAGGGTGCGTTGAGACGGGAGTCTGGGAACCGAGAATCCCGGGTTGCGCTCCTTGGGGCGCCTGGGAGGGCAGAGGAGTAGAACCCGGCCCCCCTTGATGATAGCCAGTCTGGAAAGACTGATGGCCTTGGGCGTAAGAGGGCTGTGGAAGACCTTCACCGCCAGTTGCTGGAGACTGGGAGGTTCTCGAGTAGGCCAATGGAGACTGTTGTTCGTAGGTGCTTGATCGCGAGCCGTAGGGCGACTGCTGGGTGAGTCCCTGGGGCGTTCCAGAGCTGAGTTGGTAAGAGCTTTGAGGAGTCGGCCATGATCCTTGAGCTCCCGCGGCGTAGTAGTGGGAACTCTGGGAGCTGGTGGTGTTCACGCCGGAGGAGAGCGGACTGAGCCCGTCACCTGTTACTCCTGACGGCGATGTTAGACCAGAGCTGGCGGTGTTGGGAGAGTGGTGGGTGGTTGCAGAAGAAGATGAGGGAGGCGCCGACGAGGAGGGGATCATCGTCGGTGCTTGCCAAGAAGAAGGTTGTGACTGGACGGGCGTGGTGTGATAATTGAAAGGGTACTGATGAGGAGGTTTACTCATACTGGGAATGTCTTGGTTTGTCGATGGCAGATGGAAAGGGGGCAAGGCTGATGTCGCTTGTCTGCGAGCTGCGAAGCTCGTGGAACCCGTGTCCATTGCCATTTGGGGCGGGTCTTTCTTGATATGACCTTTCGTCCCTCTTTCCTGTTCACTGCCGGGGCCAGGTGCGGAGACAGCAGGCCTTCCACTAAGGTACTTGTGCCTTCCCGAAAGGTTGGCGGAGTTCAAGGCAGGACTGCCTCAGGAGGAAGGCGTGAAGGATGTCCCGTTCTCCTTCCTTAAGTCAGGAACAGCTAGGGGTCTTAGAATTGGGGCTGACGGCTGAAAAAGCTGGAACTCGGACGCGGTGCTGTGGAATGGAACGGGAGCTCAAGTTGCACTTGCGGCGGCAGCTGGTGTATCTGCTCCTCCTGCCGTTTCTTGCGGGATCGATGCTGGCCGTCTCTTCAAGGCTGTCGTCGTCGACAGACCGGAGGAGGAATGTTGTGATTATTGGGTATGGAGTGGGAGACACGACAATCGGCCAGATGCAAGAAAAGAACCGTAGGGGAAGTATACAAGTTGATGGACCCGAGAAAGGAACGAAGGTCGGTAGTGAGCAGATGAGCCAGTCGACGAATGGAAGATGGGCCACGGAATAATAAGTAGGTGATCCGATGGACGAAATCGAGAGAGAGGCTTTGTGAGGAGTTTTAAGCTATCCTGGGTCGAAAGGAGTTATCGTGCGTCGATCACCTTAGGGCGCCAGTCCAGTCCGACTCTCTTCCCAGTGCGGAGGCGGCTGTCGACTATATGTAGCTTTGCAATGGTGCGGTATTGGACTTGGGGACTAATCCGGGATCTGTTAGGCTCAAGCCAGCATGGCTCTAGTTCGGGAGGGCTGAAGGGGGCTTATGAATGGGGAGTCGAACACACCCCAAGTTACGAGAGGACCCTGGCGCCTCAGCTCCCAAATACCGGGGGTGAGTGGTTGTCTGACAATGGCTGGGACGATGAATTACCTTACTTAAAGCTAGGTAGCGTCTGCCCTACGAGAACAGAGGAACAGAGTACGCCGTAGATTTTCCCAACCTGGATGCTTCTGTTCCACCGGCGGAGGCGGGCGGGAGTGACTGGAATGTCTGAGGAGGAAGTGGGAAGCGGGGAGAAGCAGGAAGACAGCTGTGATCAACGTGATGCTTTTTTTCCCCTTCCCCCTCGGTCAATGTCTCTCCAATGAGTCTGTCTCTGTTCTGTGCCGTCTACTTCTGTCATTCGTCGAGATGAGGTCTTGTCTGGAATGAGCCCCAAGAGGGAGTAGGATAAGAGAGACCTCAATACTCGAAGGACCAGCCTCTCTCCGTGCTGCTGGGTCCGTATGTCTGTCCCTCAGGTCCTGAAGGACTGGCGACGGTGGCGTATTGACTGGCCGTGGGCTTTGGACAAGCCTGCCCAACAGGGTTTGACCGCGTTACAGGTCGAGAAGAGGAATACAAGCAGGCTGCCGGGACGATGGATTTGAAGAAGGGGGTGGGTTGCTCAAAGGTAGGCGCCGGTCTCTTGAGATTGGATGTTAGTATTCCACTGATGGGCAAGGGCGAGAGGGCGAGAGAGCGAGAGTGTCCTACTGTCCGGTGTGAACCACGTACACCTCACACCCAAGCAGCAGAGGTAAGATAGGGATCAGGAGCGGGCGAGGTTCCTTGTCTTGGGGAAACACACGGACGCGGAGGGTGAGATCAAGGAGGGAGGGAGGGTGTGAGGAGCGATTGGCGGCCAGAGAGACCCGGACAAGGGGGGGCAACCTAAGGGTGTGGGCGTACAGGCGTTAGGATGTAGGCGCATGTAGGAGTAGTCGCCAGATTGACACTGAAAGTGGAAATGGAAGAGGGAGTGCAGGAGGAGGCAGTGGGAGTGGAAGAAGTGTCGTTTCTGCAGAGCAGAGGCCATGTTCCAGCCGGGTCTGTCATCATTCAATGGTTATTGCTGAGGAAGGAAACTAGGGGAGGGGGGCCCTACCTGCCAGCCGGAAAAGAAACGATGAAAGAAGCTACAGGCGGCGTGTGCCGGTGAAAGAGAGAAGGACGGAGTGCCGCGCCGTCAGGGTATAGGACGGAGTTCCTACTACGGGGGGAAAGCTACTGTGGACACGGCGCCGACGATGAATTGGCTGCTGAGGTAAGTCAACCAAGACCAAACTTAGAGACAGAGAGACATGAAAGCGACAGAAGGAAGGAATAGATAGAAAAACCGGAGAGCAAAGATCGAGACAAGAACCCTGTGTCTACAGACTACTACGTAGGTAGATAGGTAAGGTAAGGTATCTGGCCTGGGACTCCAGTCAGGTAGGTGTTCCGTACCTTGCTTTGACCCCCTCCCCCCAATCCTTTGCCTTTTCATTGCACCAGCACCAGACCACTGGTTCGCGACTCCCTTGTTCCCTGAGATTGGCCTTTCCCAGTCCAGCAGCGAAGACGCATGTGCTTAATGACCCGCCCGCTGGCATCTGCTTCTGGTTCTCGCTTGCCTGTGCCGAACCAGAATAAGAATAGCCAGGTAGCTTTTTACAGCGAACCGACGTAATGAGGTACCAATCTCGGTCATCCGAAGATGTTGGGATACTCCTCCAACCTTCTTCTGCTTTGCCCCGAACTGCAACACTTGAGACGATCTGCGAAATTAACATTGGCTTTTCGGGGTAGGATTCAAGCCAATGCGACAACGCCAGGTCGGTGCGGTGGCCGGAAGAAAGAGAATCGGGGGCGTAGGAAATTACCTTCTATAGAAGGGGGGACTGCCATCCCACACGTGCATCCGGGAACGGCTGCCCGTAAGGTGAGGTATGTAAGGCAAGGCAGTGGCCGCCTGGACAGGACAGGTTCGAGGGTGCCCCGTATGCGCTCGAAAGCACGCACGCAATAAGAGAGAGCAATAAGAGAGAGTCCTGTACCTCCCTCTCGGTTTGGTGTGTTGGGGATCCTATCAGCTGGGGTCAGCCCAACCCTGTCCTAGACTTCAGCTTATTCGCACTTTGTTATTACCCGTCCAAAGCTACACTTCTCCGGCGTGTTCTCCCATGCATAGAGGTAAGGTAGCTTGCACAGCTGCCCACTGTCAGGTGCGGAACAATATGCAGTACCTCATGTGCTGTCGGTTCTGGCCTGGCTATATTGTACTTCCAACATCAGTGCTTTTTGTTCCAGGCAGGTGCAGTCAGCTCGGAGCCCGTGTTGGGTTTGGGTCTCCGTCTCATCCCCAACTAGACGCACCCGGGGCGTGCGCACGAAACAAAACCTTGAGGACTAAGGAGATGTACATTTATCTCTTTTGCTAGGTTGGCTAAGACACTGGTCGGGTCCTGCTTCTGTTCTACTTTTTACCCGCAATATTGAAGTTCCACGTCTGGGCTTGGTCTGCCGGCATCCTATCTCATCTCATTATTACGTCCCATCTGCTGGGACGACGTGTTGTTGGCAGATGTTGAATGGACAAATGACAACGGCAATCGGCTGTACTTATAAGCCATCCCAGTACATCGTAAGTTACCATAGCAGGGGTAGGGAGTTGTTGGCCACGACCTCGCCGACTGTGAACAGAAGTCGTTGTCGATTAGGCGGTTTGCGAAGTGATAGCTTACAGCAGCTAGTTCTTGTTGGGTAGGAAGACGTATCGACGCATCTGACATAATTTCTGTGCTTATGCGTCTCTATTAAACTTGACAGAACAGACGGCGTTAGGACACAGCAATAGGATGGTGAAGACTGCCCGCGCAACAAAACTCACAAAGCGTCGTCCACAGATTGAGGTTTAACGCGCTTGAAGTTAAAACCGTATGCAGCCCTTATCAAGTGCTGAGTGTTAAGAGTTGGAGCCTTCCATATTCCCTTGGGAAAAGGAGACTCATAAAACAGACTGTTTGACATTGGGGCCTCTGCCAACAGATTACTGCACAGTCGAACCAATCCTCGACGGCTTATAGTGCACAGGCTAGAATGACACAGACAGCCCTATTGTCAGTTCGTCGAGTGCGCTTTAAATCACAGCTCTGGCGACAGCCATGCGCCGAACGCCTGTCCACACGAAGCCGATCTTATTGCTTGCTCGCCATACTGCAAGTTGCAGCGCCCAAAACACGCTGAAGTACATCGGCGAATCGTAGATGTGGGTTGGTCATCTTCCCAGCGCTCAGCTCGCGTCGCAAAGCGCAGGGATCGAACCGGGTATCCCTTTGCTGGGCCCGACCCTGTGTCAAGTACACCCAGGACGCCTGCCAGGATTCAGCTGCTTCACGCTTCACGCTTCAGGCAAAACAAGATGCGCCGTCATTACTCGTTTCTTTCCAACTCGAAGAAGTTGAATGCTTCATTCCGCGTTGAGCTCGGACAATTTTGCGGCCGGTGCCATCTAACCTGACCAGAGGCTCGTGGCCTGGCTTGACAAGCTGTCACGGGCGCATGTACATGGCAGCTCGCTGCGGCTGCTCGAGCCTTTTCACAACGGCCTCTGTCATGCACCGTCCTTGTCAGCTCACTTGACTATGCAGCGGCCCGATCCAATATGTTCGGAGGGCGACCACTGCTTCAGTACTTCAGATGAATTTGTGGTATTAAAACAACCTGAGGCGCTGAAATGATTAAGTGTGGGCCTAGGAGGACACACAAATCAGTGCTGCTCTTCTCCTTCTGTCCGGTTTCGACCTTCAAATTCAGTTGTCTCTAACGAAGGTGGTTCGCTGCCCGCTTCGATTTCTCTCATGCTTTTGATGTCCTTGCTCAAACTGGATGTCGGCTGACGGCTGTCAGCCTTGAACCTCTTGCTGTTGTCTCCACGGCTGAATGTCTGTCCCTATGCAATTAGAACGTCGCCAACGTCCGATGTGGATATCGCTTGTTTGACTGACCAAGTTTCTTTCTTTTCCCTTCAATTTGGTTCAGGCCCGGTCGCCGGCTTCCTGAGCCCAGGTACGCCAAAGGTGACCGCCCATTATCTCGCAGACCGCCACGACCTCAGCTGAACCATTTCATTGCAGGTAGACATTGGGCAGAGGGCATCGCCTATTCGTTAAGACCAGGGTTTCCTCTTGAACATGGCCTAGCAGTGTCTCGCCCCGCTAGCCTTTCTGCTAGGTGCGTGCGCTAGCCAACAGCTAAGGGCGCCGCTACTGCATGGTCCAGCTGCGTGGGAGCGCATACGGCTAGCATCGAGTGAGTGCCACTGTACTACAGTGCCGGCTGGGGAGGAGAGAGCTTGTAAGTTTGATCGATTTGCTCTGTTGATAGACTCTGATCCAACAAGCAAGCAGACCGAAACGGAATGCCTTGGTTGCTTTCGTTCCTACGAGCGGCCGGATCGCTGGAGAGGACGGCGATAATCTCTGCTCTCTTCGTGGAGATCGAACGACAATAACAAAGAAGTGGGATGCGTCAGCGATGCAATCGATGCACGCTTCGGCCCTGCACCCATTGTCAGCCTGTACCAGGAAGCGAAGTACGCACTGAAGTCTGGTTAGTCAATCGGTGACCAGCTGCTACCTAGTCATCAGAGTGTGCCTGCAGCTCGTCGTAGACCACGCAGGGGCTGCTGCTGGTGTTGTTAAGACTTCGACGTCATTGCAAACATCAGACAGCGTTCTTATGTCGCATTGTTGGTAGTACCCAATGCTTTCCTCGCCCACTAACGTATCCTGCGAGCCGAATGCCATCATCCTGCATACAAGCCTGGTCTCCCATCGGTACTAGACTCGAGCGATGTTCGTGAGCCATTCAAGGTGAGTGCGGCTCGCGTCGCCGTCGGGAGGGGTTGCCCGCGTGTACGTTCCATGCATCCATCCACGGGTCCGCCACAACGTCGCACTCCTCTCCCAGACGGGAGGGACGCCGGGGTTCCATGTGCGTCTTGTAATCTACTCTGGGCCTCCGCGTGCCTCTTCATGCCTCCTGTCTCCCCAGATTTGTTCCAGTCTCTCGACTACCGCCCTAGACCCGAATCGAATTAAAACCATCAAATGGACCACAACCTTGCCTCTCTATTTCCGGGAATTTTTAACGAGTGATCGATTGCGAGCGCGTCCTGGCCACCCTCGTCAATATCGCGTAAAGTGGCTAGCGGCCGCGAAATTTGATGTAGTCGGCTTCAAGGCCATTAACGGTGACAGCAGCAAGTCGATAATGCACTCGACATCCTATATTGTTTCCAAATTTAGTGCTTCGCTGGAATTGACTGAACTGGTGGATGTAACTTGGGTACGTAGAGTAGGGCAGCTTCCCGCGTCTGCGGGTTAGGGTCACATCTTGTGTAACTCGAGCTCAGGCTCCCTTTTAGACTAGCACGACGTGTGCGTTGCAAAAAGGTTCGGTTTAGCCGCGTCACTACCACGGCTGATGAATTGATACTGAAGGTATTTGATGTCTGTCAAATACCTCGCATCTGCGAATCTGGGCTCGAAATTACAGACCGTTGGAACTAGAACGTGGACACCAGGTCGTGGATTCTCATCGTACTCCTTGCGTGTTGCGAATTGCGGTGGAGTCGAGCGCACTGTGCTTGGATCGTCGCGTTCATGACACCATGCTAAAGCCTCCCAAGCCTCCCAGTGTGTATGGTGTAGATCGGAGCTGCAAAACGGCAGTGAAAGCTCGCCCGCCATCGCCTCAAGCGGCAGGCGTTTGTTTCTCGTCAGACAGCCACAATTGCAGGATCCATGCTGATCATCCCCGGTTGGTGAGGCTAAAATGCCATCCGCGACCCCCGTCATTCTCGCGGTGTGCATGCGTTCCATCTGCCACCAGGAGCAGTCTTGCGACTGACATGGGTGAGGGTGGGGAACACGGAAGCACCTTACTGAGGTACAGTCGAGGTGAACTAGCTGATGGTTACTTAGCCAGGGCATCTTCCGTGGCAGGTTGGCAGGCTGGTCAGCCTTGGCCGACCGATGTTCTGGCATGCCGGTACCTCGGAATGAAAAACTAGGAGAAACCTTCAACCACATTGCTCGTGCTTGAGCAAACCTCTGTGAAACATAAAAGTGATGTACGATGCCAATGCCTGTTGAACTTGGTCAGATACGTGAAGAATCGCCTGAGGCGAATGCATGTGAGATGGATAGAGTGACAAGCTGCTTGGCCGACCTCCAAACGCAAACGATCAAGTTTGAGTAGGTCTTCGCTCGGACCGGTCACTCGGCTACGACTTCTCTTTACACAAGCTCCTCCAGGGTCGCTTCTCAGGAAATGACGCGGCAGATGATGCTCTTTCAATGCTACCAATAGTGGAAATCGCCTAAGCAGTAAAGTGTGATTGTCCGATTAGAGTGAAGTCGATTGCAAATTCTTTGGAAACAGCGCGGTTTGAATTCTATATGATCCGACGGTTTCGAAACGCCAGTTCAAGGTCAAGACGATGCTATGCATTCAACAGTCGCGCCGAGCCGACGAGGCGTGGAAGCACCTTCGGCAGTGGTGTGTCTCTAGCGACGCACTCTGGCCACCCGGCTTCGCAGGGGCAGCCCCTGTCGGAAGGTGCCATTGAGCTGTAGGCAACCGGCGATACGGACGTAGCGTGGTTCCGAGCGCTGGCACGGACAGGGGAAAGTGTCGATTACTGAGGGTTTCCAACCTGTCGGGCGAGCCCATCGGATCTTCCTTGTTTGGCGTGTTATCTGATGCTGGGGACCTCATCCGGTCGCGCATTCAGACGGGTAGACACCTGGCACAGATGACGAGTGGCACGTTTACGAGTGACGGTGGCAACAGGCTGGCCATAGAGCTCAGCAGTGGTCCATGCCAATGAAGTCGGGACAACGCGGAGCAGAGCGTTCGAGAATACCGAGCTATTGCCCACGTTCGTCTCCGTGGTCGATTAACAGGCCTCGGGCGCAGAATAAGATGCGGCGCATGGGAGGCGTTTCGGTCACGTAGGCAGAGGCTCAACGCCACTGGAGGCACGCAACAGGCCGTGCTTTGAAGGAGTCGGCCTACTCAGGGGTCAAACGGGAAGGCTTTCGGGGCTAGGCTGAATCTTTCTGAGCGGTAATTATCTCCATTGGAAGAAGACAAGGAGGCCAGACCGGGCCAGACCAAGACCGATGCGGAAGGGCTGGCATCGGAACCAGGATGAGAGGCAGGTGGCCACGCGGCGTGTGATAGGCTGGTAGGACCCGGAACTTGGGGTTTCGCGCTGGTCAAGCTTGGTTGTGGTGTTGTCTGGAGACCGAAGTCTCCTTTTGGGCAAATGCAATATTTGCTGCGAGGTGGCGGCGAGCGCGACCGATCGGGACGGTCGTAGACTGCTTGGCACCAGGTTATTCCGTTGTAAGGATAAAAGCACACAGCTGTAGCAGGCACTTGGCCTGTTCCGGGACGGACTTTGTCGAAGCGTGTGTCGATGAACTCGGGTCTTGGCGCGTGGCGTGGTAGAAGGTGGAAAAGGAGGAGGGAATTGCTGAGTAAGAGATGATACTGTATACGATGGCGAGTGACGTTTGGGCATGCAGGGATTTTGGTCGAAATCGGAGCGTCGGATCTGTTGGTGAGATAGCAGTGCAGCATGCGAATGGCGCTTGCGAGTTTGGTATGCGAGTTTGGTAGACTGGAGTTTGTTGGTTTGGCTTGGGGGGTACTGTAACCTGGCGAATGATGTAGGAAGAGATTCCCGAGAACTCGGTCAGGGCTGCAACGGTTGGCAAGCCATTGATGCAAATCTGGGTTCAAGATGGAGGCGATTCTGCCCAGACGTGGAGGCGCTTTTCTCCAACGTCGATGAGGCACGGGCAGGGAGGGGAAAAAGGACGCCTCGGTGGGCGGCTGCGCTCGGGGTCGAGAAACGAGTTGGGCCACAGCAGGAAAGGTCCATGGGAAAGAAACTGGGCTGGCGGTGTACCTAGCTTACCGCGTAAGCTAACGTACCTTAAGGTAAGGTCGGGTAGAATGAGAAAGCAAGGTAGTACAAAGGAAGGTACAGAGGTGCCTGCTTTTCCATTCTCCTCGAAGCAAGTCGCTGCCTTCATCTGGATGCTTCCTTCTTTGTAGACTGCGTACGGATACCTTAACTGAGGTAGGTAGGTAAGTAAGGTAGGTAGGTAGGTAAGCAGGAGATTCCCTTACACTGGGAACCTAAGGTCCAAACATTTGTCTGTGGGACAAACCAGGAGCTATGGCTTGACTTTATTTCCGAGCATCGCCATTCCCCGTCGTCATTGCCGGCCCTCAAATTGGGGAAGGCACCTCTGTACAAAATCTCTGTGAGGTACAGAGCAGGCACGGCCATTTCCTCAGGACCTCCTTTCCTCAGGTGCCATAAAGAAAGGTAAGGAACTTACTGCGGTATCGGGCCAAAATAAAACCACCCTGTCAGGTATCTGTGGGCTGCACCCACCTCGACGACCACACCCCCTAACTATACCCTTTTAGGACTACGCTAGTCCTAAAAGGTTTTGGCCATTACCGCCTTAGCTACCTTTTTTTGCCGCTAGCCTGCTAGTTATGAATTATTCTACCCTCTTTAAGACCCTCTCGTTAACTTCAACTCTAATAACCTCAAAAACTACTCTTTTTTAATTATAATAGCTAGACTAAAGGGCTCCTATATAAAATAACTATTAAAAGTCAAAAGAATGCGAATTTATACGCTTTATAATAATACTAAGATAGATTATATTAATATTATTTAAGTTACTAGTTTTTCAGGGGAATAAGTCCGCAGGGCTTATATAGCTACCTCTATAGCACCTATGCTACGCCCTAGGCGCCTGAGAGCAATAACCCCTGAATAGGAGGCTTAGTTAGTTAAGTATATTACCTCCTCTCTTGGGCTATAAGGCTACCTTCTTATAGCTATCTATTATTCTTTTTAATATAGTTTTCAGGGCTTTTGCTATTTAGGCTACCCTATGCTACCTCAGCTTTAAGTACTATATTACTTGCTATAAGCTCCCTATTACTAAAGTTAATAGATATAAACACCTCGCCTAGGCTCTTAAGTATATTAACTAGATTATTAACTAGTAGTATTAGATCCTATAGTTAGATAAGACCTAGATTACTAGTAGCTACTACTAGAAGTAGTATATTACTTACTAAGCTAGGGAAGAATAGGATCCTACTTATATTATCAAGAGGTATATTAAGAAGGGTAGCTAGATATTTTAGGAATGCTTCCATAGGTGCTATAAGGGCCCTGGGGTCTTCTAGGAGAAGGATTAGGGCTATATTAATACTACTAGTTACTAATAATATATTATACTTATTATTAATAACTAGCTTTACTAATACTACTAGATATATAGTAAGAACCTTATTCTTATATAAGATAGCGCCCTAGGTTACTCTACCTAAAGTATAAGGGAGGAAATAGCTACTAGAGGGATCTAATAAGTAGACTAGCCACCCTTTTCTCCTAACCTTAACCCTATTAAGTCCTGCTAGAACTAGGTAAAGGACTATATTAAGGATACCTACGGCCTAGTTAAGAAGCCTAGTTATCTCTAACTATAATAATAGGTTAAGGAGGCGTGGGATACCCTTCTGGAGTCTTACCTCGAAGAGCTTGTTTATAGTATGCTAGCGCGTTACTAGGCAGTTATTAATACTAATAGTATATATATAAAGTACTAAGATAGTAATATAAATCTTCCTTTTTTAGATATATACCTATTTTTCTGCTAGATTCGCTGCCTTTTGCTATTATTATAGCCTGAAATATTATTAGTTGGTGCCCCCCTGCTATATCCCCTGTTTCTGGGCGCTACCGTCTCCACTGGTTTTACTTACCCATAACACCATAATACATACCTAAGCAAGGTAAGGTAAGGTACGATGGAGGTTCCGACTCTCCTTGCGCCATTCTTCTGGTCGTTGCCCAGGGCAAGGTTAGCAACGCACCTGCTACATACGGTAGGTATCCTAGCACACCCATCATCTCATCCCGTGTCCGTACTTTAAGCTGCCATCAGTCTCAGGGTCCAACCCAGTACACCCCACGCGTCAGAGTGAAGTGGCTGGTGGTCAGTGCGAGGGCACTCCCCATTTCCTAATGAGGCAACGCACTTCAAATCACCGTAACCACCGCGCTCTCCTTAGCGCACAGTACTACGAATACATCTTACTACCTTGCGCTGTTTACTCAACAGGAGCGTCCGGTCTTTCTGAGATTGACCATCTGCTCCCGGGACAAGGAGCCGCGAAAGCCACTGCATCCAAGCCGCTGGACCCCTCAAGCTCAGGCTTTTCAGTGAACACCACCTGACGCCCTGTGCAGCAGCGCCCACCTGCCATCCAATGTCCAATCTGCCTCTGCCTTAATCGCCTTACCTTATGTAAGCCAACTCTGGCATCGAAGCGTACCCGGCCTTACTTGACCCGACTGCTTGGTAGCCTCACTCCACCTGTACTAACCGGAGCCACTCGAGCGCCCCTCTGTAGGTGAGTATCACAGTCCCGAACGTGCAACACTCGGACCGCTCCTCAGCTTTCGACAATCGCAATCAAACTTTCAGCGACCATCCGGCCAGCCTTACTCCATCCGCCATTCCATCATGAGCTATGCCTCAGCTACGGGATCCATATCTCAGCGCTTGTGCATCCCGTCATCTTCATCGAGTCGGCTGGAGGCTGCCCAGGCCAGAGCAAAACCTTGGAAGACTCTGAAGGAACTTTATACTGTCCCCTCGAGCTTTTGATCAGCGCCACGTCTTCAACGTCGCCAAAAACCCTAAGCATCGTCACCGTGGCAGCCGTCAAAATCAGTCGTCCCCTTGGCCTGCCAGCCGGCGGCGTCTTGGGGCTGGGCTCTCATCGAAGCCACTGTCGCATGAAATCTCTTTGAAGCAGCCGTCATTCGCCATCAGATACCGCGAAGCTTGTATCAACCATCATCTAGCTGATCTACGAAGACTAGCTGGCTACAGTAAGGTTCCATACCTCGAGCCAGACGATCCGCAGTCGGCTGGAACATTACCGGCAAGCGGGGTTGTCCCTGGCGCGCTCGCACCCTTCGATGTGTGTCATCAGCTTGTTACCAATTTGCGACCATAGACCATTTAACATGGTTGGGAACTTTGATGCCGTCACCCGCCAATCGGGAATCTCACTACCGAGCCCCTTCCGAATCTTTTGTTGGCATCACCGCTGATCCCTGCGTCGATCCATCTTTATCGGCCACCTGTATCTTGCAAATGGAAGCACAATTATTCGTACTCTCAAATGCGATGGGCTGGGACAAGCTGAAGAAGGGAGAAGGGAAACAACAACCTCCCCCTACGACTCTGGTCCGGATTACTACTTTGTTCCAAACTCAGCACAGATATCCACGATGTATTACGAAACCCTAGAGGCTTGAAGGGATTCGTCTTCGGGCTTGTCTGCAAGATTTTGTGGCCCATCTTCAATCTAGCGACGCTAGACTTGCTGGGCGATCGTACCCACGATTCTAGTCCTACTGTCAATGACATTATCGAACCTCATCAGATCCCGTTCTAGATCTTGGTCTTTGCGCGACTTGAATCTCTCACTGTAGCTATGCTGAGACATCTTGCCCAGATCTTGGGTATTGAGGCTGAAGGCTTAAGGGCTCCAGACGTCTGATGAGTGTGTCAACTCTGACGGCATTTGTCCATACTCATGCCTGCTACTTGCCAGAGAAAATGTCTAAGACCTCGCTGAACCCAAGTCTCAGCACCCCACAATGCCCAGACTGGATGTTCCTGAAACCACAATATTCGCCTAGTCGAAAGAACCCCTGCGTTTGAAGGAAAAGGCTAGCAATTTAGGCCAGCATCGCTTCCACTATGGCCACCTGTCACAACGTTGCTTGGCCTCTGCGTTTGATAATGCATTGCTGGCATTCGTCCTGCACTATTCACCATCGAATTCGCAACATCAAGGCGGAGGCATTAACCTTGGAGATCGATACGACCCTTTCTTGCTCCAAATTCTTGCAGCCGTTGCCATAGCATCTGGTATTGTCAATTTTCGTTATATAAGGAAGGAATGGCAATAAACGGACACTCAACACGCAGGGCACCGATATCAGACGCCTACGCAAGTATGGTCTCATGTATAGGCTTCGAGGTACGATTATCATTCAAAGGGTCTTCCGTAGTTTGGTTCAGTAACTTGTCATCATTTCTTCTCCATTCGCGACATGGCACTATGAACGAACTGGGTCATTTCAACATTCCCTCGATACTGAATGTTTGGGGTCAGCCCTGTGCCTTCGAGACATGTTTGACATCCGGCTCGCCCAAGTTATCCGCAATTAATGACTGCACGCTTGCCCCTGGCGCGCGTTCGCCTTGGATTCCTTCAGAGCATTGGAATATGCTGCGGACATCTACGATGGGATTCATAGCGAACTGGTTTGTCAACCGACTTTTATCTCATTCTGAATCCACACAAAGTCACCTTACGTTCTACAACGTCGCCAGTACGCTTTATTGGTCAATAAAAGAATCATCCAAGTATCGTCGTCTCGGGAGGTATTTGAGTCACATGTTGCGAAGAGACTTTTCGTCGTCGGCAAATTCCAGTCAACATGAGGTGTCTAGGTTGGAATAGCTACTAAATGTTGATCGAAACCCTCGACCCACGCAAAGCAGCCGCAGAATCCTAGACGCTAAAATTTGTCCCCCCAAGACGGCCGGTTCAAACAGACTTGGTATTTTAGGTGCCACCTGAGGAAAATGCGCATTAAAGGCTTCGGTTTCGGTGGGAATTCGTTCCGAACAACATGGTTGACAGCAGAACACAGACTTCAGGCTTAAGACCACGAGCCCTGTCAAACTCCATCTTCACTTGTGACGTACACGGGCACTCGCCATGGGGTCTTTTTTCTCCTGACGACGTACCCGCCAGGAGAGAGTCTGAGACGCTTCGTTGGTTTTGGAAGCTCAACGACGCCAACCTAGCATACTTAACATCCAGCGAGACCACCTGTCTTGCTTTCTCGTCTATCATATTCCTGCTTCTCTCATGCCTGCTACAGCTATTCGGAGCCCGTGACAATTAGCCAATTCATGTGATCATGTATTTTATCAAGCTCAATAAAACAGCGCTTGTCGGCTGCAATTCAATGAGCTGATTCATCGGCAAACACCAACACTCCTTGGTCATGCACTCATTCAGTTGGATAGCTTGGAAGGACTTCAGATACACCAGGTTAACTTCCCGTATGCCCAAATTTTTATTCTTTACCGATTTCAGACGATTTTGCCATTCCAGAGTATGGGGATTCACGAAAGCCACCCGTGGCCACCCTGCTGATCGAGCTACGCACAACCCATTACCACCCAGTAAATACACCCACATCAACCTATTTGTCTAATTTATCACCACAGTCAAGACAGCTAGCAACGGAGGCTGAGATTACATAGCAGCGTAATGCCAAAAAAATATAAAAAAAAATTGGATCTGGCGTTTTCCCGACATGTCTCGGCGATTGACGATGAGGTGACATGCGCATCTTTTTCACCCGTGGCTGTCTGAGAAATAAAATGGCCGCCTCAAACAGTCTTCCAAGAAGAGGCATAACCAAAGTCGACATAGATTTGCTGCCCCATTCACCAAGGAGTGTGCCAAGGAGAGAAGAGAGAACGCAGATACACGCCAGTCTCGTACCGCTTTTTTTTTTTTCTTTTAATCCCAATCATTAATGTCAGTGGTACCGGGGGGGAGAAAGCCGAGGTCCTGGCCACTGGCAAGTCGGGAACCAAGCCAAGACAAGATGAGTATAGTTCCCATTTCTTTTCTTCTCCCACCTTTTCCCGGTCCTTCTTCTCACTTTGAGTTGCCAGCTAGATCAAAGACAAAAAAGCCAAACGCTTTCTTTCCGCAATCATCGGCGGTGGTGGTCTGGTCCATGAGGAGACCACCACCGAAAACATGGCTTTTCCCGCACGCCGCAGCCACCGGCCCGCCGACCCGTCTCAGTCGCCGATTCATCATATATGACCGCATCCATATACGCCCGGAGCGATTCAAAAGAAACCATCTTCGCAACCAAAACTTCGCAAGATCATCCGACCTAAACATGCGACTCCTCTCTCCCTCTCTGTCTAGACCCCCTCGACTCACAGCTACGGTGCCCGAGTCAAGCGTACGCAGCCTGAATGCGACAGGTCACATTTCTCTGATCTACCGGGCGTCGCAGTCAGAACTACGGCAGGACGAGTAAAGCACAAGGAACTGAGCCTGGGGAAAGAAACAAGAACACTATGTCCGCCACTGCTAGCCGAGCTCTCAAATACCACAAAAGAAAGCACAAAAAAAAGGTATGTCTGGTCTGAATCGCATTGGAGATATGACAGCTGACACGTCGGGCACGCCCCAGTCGAATGTGAGCCGCGCATGCAAGCATGTCTTTAACGTCGCTGCTGAGGCGATCGTGTGCCCAGGAAAGCAACCTACAGAGCAGCGGATCTGCCACATTGCTAAAAGAATCGTCGAAGTGAAAGTCATCCTCCTCGTCGTCAACGGTCCGCTCCGTCCAACTACCAGGCCTAACCGCCGTCCTTCCTCCTCTCTCCATCCGCAACCGACTTCCAGTCCTGCGTTAATAGTCTCAGTCTCAGTCTAGACCGCGAAACAACCTCATTAACCGAAAGCTTGGGAATATCCATTTGTGACCTGTTGGTGTGACAGTGGACGACAAGGACGATTCCATCTAAGCCTCCTTCCAACCCCTAATCTGCCTGTTCCCGCCCAGCCATCCCACTCAGGACGGTGAGCCGTTGCCATTCGCGCTGAGTGCGGCTCGGCCAACGAGGTTATGCATGTCCCACTTCGATGGGCTTGGGCCGAGAGAGGGACCTCCCATATCTCAACGTCCAACCCGACGCCAGTAATCCAATACGTCATCAGTTGCACCGGAATCGACAGCCGAGACCCCTCCCCCCTCCACCCCTTCCCTTCTCAAGAGGTGACCGCCGACGACCGACGACGCCCGAGTACACGCAGATGTCCCCCACCCCCCCAAATCGGCCAAAATTTGAATAAGATAAGATAACTATGTTCGTTTCTTGTTCCACCGAAGTGAATCAAAAATCAACGTCTACCGCCTCACCAGTCCGCCAGGCCCTCTTCTCCTGCCACAACCACGCCGCGACGAAAGGCGGTGGATAAGCGGGCGCCGAATCACCCCTCCACCTCGGTGATAGCTCTTGTACATGCACTCCAATCATAGGGGTAGAGAGCCCTTAAGCCACCATGCAATTTAGACCACGGGACCTCTGATCGAGAAACAAGCAAGTATCCCGCGCTGCAGGATCATCGTAGACTCCGATGGGAAAAGGAACAAAAAAGGAAACGTTGATCAGATATCATTATCAATCTCGTTCATTCTGACAATCGTGGACCAATACGACAACATACTCAGACATTCATCCCCAGACACCCAGTAGTGTTTTTTTTTTTTTTTTTTTTTTTTTTTTTTTTTTTTTTTTTTTTTTGTGTCTGGTTGTATTTTCCAACATCTTCTGAGCCGAGACTCTTGAACGGCGAGACATACTGCCGGGCTATCCAGTTGCCCGCCCCCCGGAAGAAAATAGCGCAACATCACCTGGAAACAATCACGCGTAGATTTTACCGACATAATGAACAAATTACAACTTGGAGGCGGGGCGCGCGTTGCCCACCGCTGTGATCTCATCGTACAACAGTCTGTCGTGTCGTTAGTACTGGCGAGAATATTCACCGAGATCAACAATCTCTGAAAGCCACAAAGCCACTACGCCCGATGACCGGTGAAAAGAAACAGACGAAGGTGGCGGAGAGGAGGCTAGCATGGTAGACGAAAGGAAAAGGGGACTTGGGATTGGAGGGCGGGATGCCTTACGTAGTGAGAAAGTCGGCATAGTCCTCGCCGGTGACTTGGCCAGAGAAGTATTGTGCGGCGAGGTGGAACTTATTGCCCTTGAGCGCCTTGCTGGCTAGCTCGTCGGTGCACTCCTTGAGGAGCTTGAGGGCGTAGGCCTTGTCGACCTTCTTGCCCTTATCCGTGGACACGCCGTGCTTAACCCACTGCCAGAGCTGAGAGCGGGAGACCTCAGCGGTGGCAGCGTCCTCCCTGGTCCATCGTAAGTTGCTGTTCCTCTTAGGGTCCGGGTTCTGGGTACTGATCACTTACATGAGGTAGTTGATGGGAACGCAGCCGACGCCGCGGACCCAGGCCTCCATGTAGCCGAGACCGATGTTGAGATTCTTCTTGATGCCCTCCTCGGTAATCTTACCGGGGACGTTCATGTTAAGGAGGTCGTTCTGGCCGATCTTGACATCCTCGCGGCGAACGAAGAGCTGATTTGGCGTAGGCATGTGCTTGTTGAAAATCTCAGAAGCGATAGCAGCAAGAGCAGGGTGGGCAACCCAGGTTCTGTGATGTGTTAGCGGTTGATTGCAAAGCAATGCTTCTGAAAAAAGGATTACGAACCCGTCGTGGCCGGCTCGCACTTCACGCAGCTTGTCTGCGCGAACGCCCTCCATGGCCTTATCGTTGGCGGCCTTGTCATCCTTGATAGGGATCTGGGCCGCCATGCCGCCCATGGCGTGTACGCCTCGCTTGTGGCACGTTTGGATGAGGAGCTTGACCTGTTGTCGACGTAAGTATCCCGCGTGTCACATATCTAGGGGCGAATTTCACTGACATATGCGTCCATGAAGGGCACGGTCATCGTGACGGCACTGCGATCGGGGAGGACGAAGTTGGAGTTGTTTCTGAACTTCTTGATAGTGCTGAAGATGTAATCCCAACGACCGCAATTTAGGCCGGAGCTGTGATCGCGCAGCTCGTAGATGATCTCATCCATCTCGAAGGCGGCCAGAATGGTCTCGATGAGAACCGTACCACGGATGGTGCCGCGGGGGACGCCAACATAATCCTGGGCAAGGTTAAAGGCGTCGTTCCAGAGACGAGCCTCGAGGTGAGACTCCATCTTGGGGAGGTAGAAGTATGGGCCAATGCCGATCTTCAGGGTCTGGTGGGCGTTGTGGTAGAAGTAGATGCCGAAGTCAAAGAGGGAGCCAGAGATGGGTTCGCCGTCAACAGTGACATGCTTCTCGTCCAGGTGCCAGCCGCGGGGACGGACAATGAGGGTAGGAAGAGTGCGGTCGGTGCGCAGCTTGTATTCTTTGGAGCCCTGCTTAAAATCGACCTGGCGGCGGTTGGCGTCGTAGAGATTCACCTGGCCGTTGACCATGTTCTCCCACGTCGGCGCGCTTGAGTCTGTAAGATATCGTCGTCAGCGGATCGCTCTTTTGCTACCAATCAATCAGCACGCTCATATGATCTTACCTTCGAAATCGGCCATGTAAGTCCAGACATCTGAGTTCAGGGCATTGACGACCATTTTGCGGTCCGTCGGGCCGGTTATTTCCACCCGGCGGTCGACCAGACCCGGGGCGGGAGGAGCACCCTTCCATGTGGAGTTCTCTCTGATGTGCTTGGTCTCGGGGAGGAAGTCGGGAAGGGTGCCGCGGTCCAGCTCGGCCTGACGGAGCTTGCGGCGCTCCAGCAAGGACTTGCGAGTGGCATTGAAGGAACGGTGTAAAAGGGCGAGGAAGGCAAGGGCGTCGGGGGTCAGAATCTTGCGCTGGGCGTCCGAGACGGTACCCAGCACGTTGACGCCTTGGAGGATTGTTTCGGTGCTCGCCATTTTCGTGATGCTTGATTTGTTGGTGTTTACAATGTTGTCTTGTCGACGCCGGCGACTGTCGGATGACGGGCTGGTAGCAATTGCTAAGGTCTTCACGTGCTAGAGGAATGCGGTTGTTGCGAGACAGTCCGGTTCAGGTAAGCGCATAAGAAAAGGGTATCTTGAGAGATTGGAGAGAAATTGATCTGGTGGACGAGACGTGAGGGAAGAAGTGGACAACGGGACGAAAATGGCTTTGGTACAGATGACGAGAAAGTGATATGTAAATTGCTTTGACTGAGCTTCAGACGGGCCTCGCACGACGAACGAGTGCCGCCGTCGCAAGCTCGGCACAGTCCAGTCGAGCGAGGGGTTGGCCGGCGCCCATCACCCATCCATGACATGCCCCCCGCGCTAGGGAATGATGCATGCGAAGAGCAGAAGAGGCAAGAGTCGCAGGACGCTGAGATCTCGGGACCTCACCGGCTCCACACGAGGTACAAGCGAACGGGGCGGACCCGCGCCGCCAGGGAAGGTATCTTTAGCATTGTAATCAAGGTACCCGTCCATTAGTGTCCGCTCAACCATTGGGTCAGTGACCTGACCATCCTGGGTCGGCAGTGATCGGGCTGGTTCGGGTGGATGGAGAGGTTTAGAGCCGGACCGCGGGGAGGAGAGGAGAAGAGACGACGGAAGGCACAAAGGGTTCGCCAGACGCACTCTGGTCACGGGTGGTGACGCTTGTGAAAGTGTGGGGAAACTGGCAAATGCTTGAAACCGCACAGCCGAACTGCAACAAAGTGACTTTGCATGTGCTCGCCGGGCTCGCCCGCTGGAATGTATCTGCCTTACCCAGTTCTGCGCGTCGAAGCAATATGGCCGAGCAACAGTGACCTCATACCTGCCTCTGACACCTGTGCGGGCAGACGGAGGGGGGGGCCATCGGTGGGGTCAAGCACCGATAAGACCTGCTGCGCTGAAAGGGAAAGCAGAGTTGCCCAGGAATGGAATAGATGTCGAGCTGGCATTCCCGTCGTGACTCGAGGTTTGAGTTGTCACAATTTTGTTACTCGATCCGATCGAGCAACTGAAAAAATAACATCTCTCTGCTGAGTTGAGTTGCGTGCTCGAATAAAGTCGAGGCGTCTCTGATCCAGCCCAGGGCCGGAGTCGGATCGCCTGCGATAAGAAACAGGCGGCCGCCGCCGCCGGCCACCTTTCGCTCCAAAGGCCCGCATTTGAAGCTCTTCCTACCTTAAGGGGAAAGAACAGTAAGGGTTTCGCAGAAAAATGCTCTATACAATCCCATCATCTTACGATTCCTAGACTCCACGCAACGGTTCTTGCTGAAGAGCAAATCAACTTCATCCACTGCGTCTGCCGCGCGCTGATGACCCAGAACCTTGTGTGTATTAAGCTACGATCGCAATGTGCCATAGCCATGTCTGGAGATCCAGTTCACCGAGATGCCGAGGCCTGCTCTTCGTACTACCCCAGCCTCTCCAATGCCCAATCAGGTTCCCCAGCAATGCCGACTGTTTCCGGTCCTATCCGGCATCAATCACATCGCCACACTGTTTTGTTTCGTACAGACACCATGTACCAATGCATCCTACCAAACAACTTTTGATATGCCTTCGAGTCTATGGATCGTAGTCTCTCAACCAAACAAGAATGTGAATAACTGCAGCCACCACCAACGTTTGGCAGTCTCTCAGCCCCTTCATCCTCCAAAGCCCTGCGTATACAAGCCACAGTCATAGTACTGGGCTCATCCTATACAATTAGTATCCTTCCATCAACATGCCAAACCATCCTGAGACCGTCTGCCGAGCCGCAATCCCGATAATTCTTGTTAATCAAGACTTTGCCGCCAAAATGATGTCCCAGGCATGCCTTCGTCCGGGCACGCGTCGCAATGCAAAAGGTGAAAGAAAAGCAGAACCTTCGGGCTTGTCATCGCCCAGTAATCAAGCAAGCCGCCCAAATTGGACGTAAAAGAACCCCGCCGCCAATCGTCTGACGCCAAATGCAATCTCGTCCATCTTCAGGAATTGAGCGTTTTGATCATCATCTTCTCCTTGCGCTTGTCCGCCACGAGCAACCCGCGCAGTCCAAATACCGTCCTGACCGTTTCCACTACCTTGTGGAAGCTGCTTGCTGCTCCGCGCTCTTGCGTGAATCGTACAATGCAGAGGGGGCCCTTCTTTCCGTGCTCAATCACTGTCATGATCTCCGCAGCAAATGCGACTCCCTTGATGTTTAAGTCTGTTTCTCGTTAGTTCCATCTTCGTAGATCCCAAACTATTTGTTGAACTCACAATTCTCAGCCCCTACTCGGGCAAACACAATGTTTCGCTCCTTGTCGACTTGGATATCTTCCATACCATAACGTCGCCAGTCTCTAAGGAGAATCGCAATTTCCTGACGAGCCCGCTTCCGCGACATCACCAGGCACACGTAGCTGGTCGCAGGCTTGACACCGAATAGGCGAGCCAGCCAATTCTGTTGCACTTCAATGTTCCGAACACCTCCATCAGACCCGTTCAAGCTTCTAGCAGAATGGCGGCTTGCTTTATGTCGGAAATCTCTGGTTGGGTCGGGAGAAGGGGAATCGTCGTAATCTGGACCTCCAGGGCATGTTAGTAAGGTAAACACCGAGTTCAGAGTTATGACGTACCGGCAATAGCCATCTTGTTTTCTTCCTTGCCCTTGTTGCTCTTCCAGAAGAGAAGACCGAACCCCTTCTTCTTCTGCGGTACCGGAACAGCTTGGGCACGTGGCTGGATCTCGGATCGAGGAGGGTCCGTTTCCAGGGTCGTCATACTGTACGCCTGCGTTTCTTGGGTCGCTTCGGTGTGAATGCTGCCCTCTTGAGAGGTACTATCTTTCGATGAGCGCTTGAACCACAACGACTTCTTCTGCTTGGAGGGACCACTGCTGCAATTTGCCGTTGATGGCGTGAGCGGCTCGTCCGTACCAGAAGCGCCGTGCATGTACACATAACGCCCATCCATATGGTCGTCATAGGCCTGTCGTTCCGATGTCTTCTTCCGCACGTTGAGAGGCTTGGGAATTGGGCTTGTAGCACTTGGGGAATTGACCACACGAATTGTTTCTCCCGCTCGTACAAGGTACTCCAGGCCGCCAGCCTCGCTCTGGCCACCAGGAGTCTTGGGTGGGGCGGAAACGATGCGGTTTCTGTCATTATCGACAGGAGGGTGTGATGACTCGGAATCACGACCGTTCTCGTTGATTGCCGGTAAACGGACAGAGGGCATGCCAGTCTGGCTGTGTGGTGGTGCAGAAACTGTGCGACGATCTTGTTTGGGAATCAAAGCTGGGAAGCCCAAGCGGTTGACATGATCCACAAACTTTCCGACGCGACCAGTGTGCTGCGAGTTTCTTGTCTGGTCTTGACATTTGCCGGCCTTGTTCGTCATTGGAATTGGCGGAGCCTGCGACTTCGGAGGTGGTAAGGGAGGCAGCGGACGCGTGTCCCACGGATGGAAAGGGTTATTCACTCGTGCCGAAGTTGGGGGTGTACTGAATGAAAGCCTCCTTGAATCCCGCTTTCCGTCCGAATCTTCATCAATAACCTCGCTCGGCTCATCAGCGATCATCGAGTTCCCAAAAATTTCGTCGCAGTCTTTCGCGATGCTGTTGCTGAAGTTTCGAACCTCCTCGTTGACAATCACCGCGGGGTCTTGCGGCTTCACAATTTTCAACTTCGGTCTGGGCCTGTCCATGACAGGTATCTGCTTTTCGGGGCCTGTCGGAGTCTTGGACCTCACCTCGCCTTCGGATGGAATCGCGAGCGGCGTTCCCCTGCGGCGCTTTTCGCCATTGTGATCGTTCGACTTTCTTCTTATATGAGAAAAGTCAATTCCGCGCTTGTGACGAGAGGCGGGGCGTGCATAGGGGGTTCCTTGTCTGCTACTGTGCAGAGAAGTCATGGAGTTGCGAGGAGATTGAAAGCGAGAGGCGACGGTGCGTTGAGAATTGACCCGAGAATGACGAGCAGTTGAGGCTGTCTTGATGCGTGAAAGCTGGCTCGACTGGGTATTTTCCCGTTTCAACGATCCGCGTCGAGTTCGATGAACCACAATTTTCGCGTGGCTAGCTTGCGAGTGACCTCGCATAGGCTTGCTTGAATTGTAAGGATCGTAACTGTGAACCGTTCCGTCCTCCGTCTCGGCGACATGGGAAATGACGGTGAAGCGAGAGACGCTTCTGCTTGTTCCATCCGCCCTCGGCTGTTTGAACTCTACTGTCGACACTCGTTTTTTCCAGACCGGCTCATGAAGGTGATGGTAGTCGCTCGGGGATTGCGAGAGTTCTGGAAGAAAGTTCTCTAACTGCTTTTGGCGATAATCATGCAGAAGCCAGTAAAACAGCTTTTGGTCGTTTTTCCTGCGACGAGTTAGTATGAATTTCAAAGACGGGAGCAGATTTGCCAGCGTACGCAGAATCCATCAATTTCAGTTTGATCTGATGCTCGGTGAACATGTGCCACATTGACCGAAGCTGTCTCACCAAGTGAGGGTCAACCTCGTGGGGCTTCAATGGAGTGTAGTGGAAGGTCTTGCGGAGGTCTTTCGGCTGCCCTGTGGTACCCAGGTTGTCGAGGTAGTCATATTTGCGGATGAGGGGGTGCTGCCACATATCTTTGATCGATATTCTCGTGTCGGGATTGGCGATAAGCATTCGCCGGATGAGATCCTTAGCTTCTGGACTCAAAAACTCTGGAATCTCGTATGTTCCCCGCTTGGTTTTCTGTAACAGAGCTCCTATGTCCGGGTCGTCAAACGGGAGGCAGGCAGCCAAGAGGGCGTAAAGAATGATGCCCAATGACCAAATATCAGCCTTATCTCCGCGGTAGTGCTTGTGCTTCAGTAGTTCCGGAGCCGCGTAGTGAGGACTTCCGCAGGCGGTCACAAGTCGGTGGTCAGAAGACTGATGCAAAGCAGCCATACCGAAGTCGGCGATCTTGACTTTGTTGTCCGCCGTCAGCAGGATGTTCTCAGGCTTGAGATCGCGATGACAAATGTTGAAGGAATGACAGTATTGCAGAGCGCTCATCATCTGTCGGAAGACGAACATTGCGCCTTCCTCCGAGAAACGGCCATTGGTGTTGATGTAGTCGAACAAGTCGCCTTGCTCAACATACTCGAGTACCAGATAACTTGAGACAATCAGCACAAGCGCCCCCTTCTCTAAAGGAGAGTGAACCTACATTTCCGAACGATTCTCCCAGATATCATACACCTTCATAACGTTTGGGTGGTCGACCAGCTTCAGAATAGCCACCTCTCGCTCGATTGAAAGGGGCACGCGCATCTCGCCATTGATCCGTTCGGGCAAGCTGTCGTCGTAATCGTGAAGCTCGGCGAGACTGCCAGCCTGAATAAGGTAGGCGGTCTTCTTGGGAACAATTTTGACGGCTGCCAATTCTCCGGAGATACGATGCTTGCACAGCCTCACACGAGCTGAAGATCCTTTTCCGAGGGTTTTGCCAAGCAGCCATGGTCCAATATGCGTCTTGTAAGCGTAGCCACTGCTTCTTTTACTCGAAGGAGCCGTGGAAGTCTGAGATACCTGTGAAATTCGCTTCGAAGGATCGGTGTCTTGCGACGCTCTGGCACGAGCCACAGGATTGCGGGAGCTGGTCTGCGTATTCGTGGGAGTGCCAGCCCGAGCACTGGTGATGGGGAGCTCATCAGCAAGGCGCTGGCGGTCAGTAATGTAGTGGGCACGACTAGAGGCTTTGTCGCGTGACTTCGATGATTTGACGGGAATCTTTGATGAAGTGTTGTTGACGCGCTGCGTGGCATCCGCCAGGGGAGGCCGGGCGCTGGAAGGCCTACCACTACCAGTCTCCGACATGATGGCAATTGTGGTCGCGATCAGAACATGTCGGTGGCTTCTCGACTCCAATTAGCTGTTGTCTCTGTGTAAAAGGCGTTGAACAAGGGAGAGTAGAGAGTGTGGAAGATAAAAGTTCTGGTCAGGTAGAAACGACTGAGGAAGAGAGGGTAAAGACCAGAACCTGAATGAATGGATGGATTTGATAGACTGGGTGCCAAAAAAGCCAGACGATACAGAGAGGGTGTGTGGTGGAAATTTTTGGTGGTGAAGATGGAAAAGGAGAGGCAGCGCCAAATGGGGATGACGACTCGACGCGCAGAGGCAAGCCGGGTGTTGTGGTAAAAGAGTGGAATGTAAGTTGGCGTTGGGCGGCCGGGATAAGCGAGGAAGTCGAGGCAGTCGAGGCAATCGACGGGCAAGAATAGAAGGTTCGAAGGGAGGATCTGGTCGAACGTTGCCACTTCCCACTAATCACTCTGTTGAAAGAACGAATAGAACAACGGCAAATGATCTCACGGGGGCTCACGAGCGGAGCAGCTAGAGCAGCTGGAATGGGCTCATACTCTGGCTCTAACCTTAGTTCGCAGCTTTACTCGATGGAGGGAGCGAAGCAGTCGTTGAATTGTCCAGTAGGACAATTTCATTACCTTATATACCTTACGTGCGGCGAGATCGACGTCACTGAGGCTACCTATACCACTTGCCTGTGCTTAAGCAAGCACTGAAGACCTGCCTACCATCTTGGTTTCCGCTCTCTGAGGATACATCTCCATGTCGGGAGGGAAGCGCGACCTAAAGGCTTTTAGTCGTGAACTAAGGTAGCTCCATCCAACATTCACTTCACATCATATCCCAAAGATGTTTTGGTGCTCATTCGGCTCTCAAGACCGAACAGAAGTCTGCGAAAGACATCTGAGTGGCGGCTTACATAAAGCCCCTGGGACGAGCTCCTCTATGGAGTATTCTCGACAAAGGGCGAGGCAAAATAAGGAAAGGTCTGCGAATTCATGAACATGGGATAATGGATCAACGGTTGACTTGCAAGGGATGAAGTTGCAGAAAGGCGCCGCTCAGGTACTGAAGTACCTACAGCCCTGCGAAATCCGTGCAGATGTTGGCCCCACTTCAAGCTCCCGCTCGCAGCTCCAGCTCCACTACCTAGGTGCCTAGGTACCTAAGCCTCCTAAGGTAGCCAAAGCACGATTATATAATCAACCAGGATAAGGTGACCCCTGCCGAAGTACCTAAGCGCATCCTTGAGGCTCGCAAGGGGCGCGCGGGGTGAACGGATACGCGTCTAAATTAGTTTTCGCGTCGCAATCACCATCGCCAAACGACCTCATCGAGACGCCAAACGTCCTCCATCGAGACACCAAACTAATGCCTTAGTTAGTCACTCTTTTCTTCCGTTGCTTTTGTCTGATTACTCGACACTTCTTTCAGAGCCATTTGGCACTCGCCAACAACCCAATATGTCGTCGCACGGCACCAGCCGTCGCCGTCGACGCGAAATCAAGGACGACAGCGATTCCTCCTCCGCCGCCTCCGAAGCCCCAAAGCGCCCTCGCTTAAGCCGACAGGCAAACGTGTTCGATGACGACGAGCATCCCAGGAGACCTACAATGAATGGTGTCAACAGAGTCAAGACACAGCCTGACCAAGATGAGTTCCAGCCTGGTGCAATTCGCCGTGTTAAGGTCGAGAATTTCGTCACGTACGAAAGGGCAGAGTTCTTGCCTGGCCCAAATCTCAATATGGTCATCGGTCCCAATGGGACGGGCAAGAGCTCTCTTGTCTGCGCTATCTGTCTGGGCCTGGGCTTCAGCCCGAAGCATCTCGGCAGAGCTGGCAATGTTAAGGAATTCGTCAAGCATGGCAAGGCGTCGGCTACGATAGAGATTGAGCTGCAAGGCCGACCAGGAGACAGAGGCCACCACGTCATCAAAGTCCAAATCGACCGGGAAAGGAACAGTCTTAAATGGTGGTTGAACGGCAAAGACACCACACACAAGAATATTCAGCTGCTCATGAAGGAGCTAAAGATTCAGGTGGACAACTTGTGCCAATTTCTGCCCCAAGATCGTGTCGTCGAATTCGCATCTGCCACCCCAATAGACCTACTGCACGAGACTTTGCGTGCCGCAGCGCCGCAAGAGATGCTTGATTGGCAGAAGGAACTACGGGATCTGCATAAAGAGCACAAAGAGCTTCAGCGAGGCTCCGCCAGCCATGCCGAACATCTCAAAAGCCTCGAAGATCGACAACACGATATGCAAAACGACGTGGACAAGCTTCGTGAGCAGCAAGAAGCTCAGCAACGAGTCTCTGACCTCAAGGATGCTCGACATGTCGCCGACTATCTCGAGGCGAGATCACTCTATCAACAACAGAGGAGCCAGGAGAAGGAAGCGAAGAAAACCCTGAAGAAATTGGAGGATGAAGCCTCTCCATCCCTACAGGCTGTCAATCGCAAGCAGGAGTACCACGACAAAGTGTCGGCAGTCATCCGCTCTCGCAAGGACGTAGTGAGGCGTGCGGAAACCGCGGCAGATCGATTGCTGAACCGGATTGAGGACGCCGAGGAATATAATAAGTCAGTAGATGCCAACCTCGAGGCTAACAGGAAGGGTTTCGATGTCAAGAGGCAAGAATTGGGCAAAATTCGTAATAAGATTGGTATTCTGGAGAATCAACAGAAAAACCAGCCTGCCGAATTCAATCCCCAGGAGCACAACACCCAAATTGTATGGATCTGGAGCCATATGAGGCAAACACCATGCTAACGATTTACTTAGAGGGAAAAAGAGCACCAGATCCGAGAAATGGAGACGGAGACTCGCGAAGCAGATATGAAGATGAGGGAGCTTAGAGAACAGGGAAAAGCCAAGACCCATATCAAAGCCAAACTTGAACAAGACCTCGAGAACTTGAACTCGCAGCAGGGTCAGCTACTCAATTTTATCCAGAAGAAGTGGCCTGATGTTGCCAAGGGTTGGGAGTGGCTGCAACAGAACAAGGATAAGTTCGAAAAGGAGGTTTTTGGACCGCCCGCCTTATGCTGCTCTGTCAAGAACGACCGGTATTCAGATCAGATTCAAGCACTGCTGCACAACGACGATTTGCTTTGCTTCACCACCCAAACCAGAGAGGATCACAAGAAGCTGAGTGACTACTTCTACAGACAGCTCAGTCTCTCGGTCAATACACGATCCATTTTCAGGTCGATAAATGACTTCAGACCGAGACTTTCACAGGAGGAACTGAAGGACCTTGGTTTCGACGGGTTCGCAATTGAAATGCTTCAAGGCCCAGAACCGGTTCTTGCCATGCTTTGCAACGAGAAGAAACTGGACTCTGCTGGCGTTGCTCTATCCGATATTAGCGACTCTC
Organism: Colletotrichum sansevieriae; assembly: GCA_026260285.1. Taxonomy (NCBI): domain Eukaryota; kingdom Fungi; phylum Ascomycota; class Sordariomycetes; order Glomerellales; family Glomerellaceae; genus Colletotrichum; species Colletotrichum sansevieriae. Next base: position 4,593 of record JAOQIF010000607.1, on the reverse strand, counting down.
AGTACGAGCGGATTATCCAGGACGGAATTATTAATAATTGGGCGACTGGTCGACAGCTCTATCGAGTGTCTCGCCGTAGAGATCTTGGGCCGCAGGCTGTCTCCACGATGACGAGGGGCATTCAAAAAGGGCTGTTCTGGACGGATCAGCCCATTGATGAGTCCGAGAAGAATGAAATCCGACGTCGCTTGCGTGAAGTGGAGGCCGAATGGGATGAACTGAAAGCTCAGAATTCGGAGCTTAAAGCCCAACTGGGCCAGCTGAACGAGAGGAAGAAGGACCTTCAAGGAGACCTGGTAAGTCACACCACAAAACCTCAGGTTAGAAACGAGGCTGACTTGCCACGAAGCAAATGCTCAGGGAGCGGAAGAATGAGCTGCAGAGGGCCCACAACGCTTACCAGGCCATTCCCATCAAACTGGGTAAGTAAGCCCCTCGCACACTATGATGGTGACTAATACGTAGAAACAGAGGCCGAAAGGAAGGCGTTAGAACAGAAGAAGGCGGAGGTCGATGAAGCCAAGATGGCAAACTTCAAGCTTAGTATTGAGAAAGACAATGCCGTAGTCGAGAAGGCCAGGGCTACTCTTAAACATCACGAGGCTATTGCCGCTATTCGGGAAGCTCAACAGGCTTTGCTGGAAGCGCAGCTCCGGGAAGTTGAGGCCAAGTCTGATGTTGCAGGTCTCATTGCTAGGAACACCGACCTAATGCAGAAACTCGAGGACAAGAAGCGCCGAATCCAGGTATTGGCAGCCGAGTCTGCACGCTGCAGAGCGCGTGCCGAGGCAGCTCAAAAGCGGGTGGCAGACCTCTTCCACGATGACCCAAGCAGGAGGGATCTCCTCGAGCAACTGGCCAGGGATAAGTCTGTCGAGGATGTCGACAACGAGATAGCGGCGGAAGAGGGCAAGCTCGAACTGATCCATGTAACAAATCCGGGTGCTCTACGCGAGTTCGAGAAGCGAGCCCGGGAGATTGAGAAGTTGCGCCAAAGGATGGAGAGCTCGACGAACAAGCTCGAACACTTGAATCGTCAGATCCTGCGGATCCGTGAGAAGTGGGAGCCGAAGGTTGATGAACTCATCAGCAAGATCAATGACGCCTTCAGCTACAACTTCGAACAGATCAACTGTGCCGGCGAGATCCGCGTGCATAAGGACGAAGACTTCGACCAGTGGGCCTTGGAAATCATGGTCAAATTCAGGTAAGGCTTCATGACGAACAAGCTCGAGCGCCACAGAACAGCTGACACCAAACAGAGAAGGTGAGACGCTCCAGCAGCTTGACCAACACCGTCAATCAGGTGGAGAGCGCGCTGTTTCCACAATCTTCTATCTCATGGCCCTCCAGTCCATGGCGCAATCTCCCTTTCGTGTGGTCGACGAGATCAATCAGGGTATGGACCCTCGCAACGAGCGCATGGTACACGAACGCATGGTCGAGATTGCGTGCCGCGAACACACGTCGCAGTATTTCCTTATTACGCCCAAGCTACTCACAGGTCTCCGTTACGACCCGCGCATGCGCGTTCTCTGCATCGCCAGCGGTACGCACATGCCCGAGGATGGCAAGAAGCTCGACTTCGGCCGCTGCCTGAAAATCCACAAGCGTATCACCGCTAGTGCGTAGAAGCGGCATTACAGATTTTTAGTCAAGTGTTACTTTGTGCATTACTCTTGGGCGTCTTGGCTGGCAAAGTCTCAAGAGGTCGTGATACCATGGGTAGGCTGCGATCAATGGGTTTTTGGGGGTTTGCACATTAAATCATTGAAATTGAATGCCAGGTTTGTCCTTGAGGCAGACAACTTTGGCCTCGAAATGGACTTCAACGTTTGATTTCATACGTCATCGACGTCCCTTGCGGTGATGCTAAAGTATAAACGACATTCTTTGACTCGAATGCACTTGGGTAACTCGCTAGAAACAACTTGTGAAGCACCGTATATCTATGCAGCCGCCTATGCCGTATCCAAGACAACAACCTCCGCATCGGCCTCGCCGACGCTCTCAACGTTCAACTTGTCCCCGGCGTTGACTGCATCGATGAACGCGCCGTCACCCTCAGACAGGACAGCATCATCGCGACCATCGATACGGATCTTGGCCTTGCCGCCGTTGGTCATGGGCAAATGGACAAACACCTTGCGCTTCGTCTGCCGCGTGACCTTGGCCCCGACGTTCCACTCAAAGGCCTTGTTAGGCTCAATGACGCCCGCGCCCATGACGAAGTCAGCGTGGATCGGGATCGTGTCCGGGATCGACGGCTCCGCCGCCTTCTCCTCCGCCGCCGTGGCGTCCGGGCCGGCCTTGAGGGGGGACAGGATCTTGACGAAGCCCTTCCGCTTGTCCTCGTCGGCGAAGTGGCGCGTATGGTAGGTCGGCGGCAGGCCGCGCTTCCACGGGATGGCCCAGATCTGAAGGAAGTGCACCGTGTCGTGGTTGTGCTCGTTCATCTCTGAGTGCGCGATGCCCGTGCCGCCCGTCGTGAACTGGACGTCGCCGCGGCGCATGCGGTAGAACTTGTCACTCTGGCCGCCCTCGCTGCCCTTTTGGAGCATGGAGTCGCGGTGCGTCAGCTCGCCGGAAAGTATGTAGCTGAAGATTTCAAAGTCGCGGTGGGGGTGCGTGGGAAAGCCCGTGTTGGCCTTTACGCGGTCCTCGTTGAGGACGCGCAGGGCGCCGAAATTGTTGAAGCGCGGATCATACCTGTTTGCTGACGTGAGGATCAAGCTGTGAGCAGAAAGAGGGAACTGCATTACGCACCAGTCTGCGAAAGAAAAACTGTGATAGGTGTTCAGCCAGCCGTGGTCTGAGTGGCCACGGGTGCCGCTGCGGTGCGGCGTGATCTTTGCGTGGTGGAGGGTTTTGGACATTGTGTTCTTGACCGCGTTGAGCATGTGCTTCGGTTCCGGAGTTGTGGTATTGGTTTTGTTGGTGTTGAGGACTGAAGTTGTGAAGTCTCTGACGAAGCTGTTGATTTGGGTGTTGAAGATGACGATGGAAATGAAAACAGCGAAGATCGCAGTGAGGGTCGCGAAACGAGGCATATATCTCTGGATTCGCCTTCAATTTTTTTTTTTTTTTTTTAAAAAGAGAGAGCGAGAGAGAGAGAATCTAACACAATCGAGAACCGACTTGGAAATAATTGTTCAGCAGTTGCAAATCTCACTTGCCGCTTATATCTAGTTCATACTAGCGGAGCCCGCTGTAGGGATCTTACACGAAGCTGTCTAAGCAGTGACCTAAGACGGCGTCGCCTGGGGTAGCGGGGCGGTTTTCTCCGGGTGTTGATTCGACGAATTATTCGTAAGTGCGCTGCTTAGGATTGGATTATTCAGAAGATGTCAGCATTGCTGCCCCGCCTGTTCGGCCCCGCTTGGTGTGTGGCGCCCGATGACACGGTGCCGGCCGAGTCCGGAAGAGAAACATTTGTATAACCTCATGGGATCTTTTAAGAGTCCATTCAACAACCCGATATCACAAGCATCGCCAGGCCATGTAATTTACTTTGATTCTCATGTTCACTACAACGTCAATGCTTTTGATTCTATCTCGTCATTTTTTTTTCACAATACCGTCAGCAGCAAACAGAACGAAACAAACAATCAACTATTGAGAAACCAAGCCAGCTTGGACGAGTCTAGATGATGCTTTACATCTCAGCTGCCTCTCGGCGGATTCCACAAATCCACAAAGCTAACGCAACGAGCGTTGAGGCTATCACGATCTCGCAACCCGGTTACTCTCACGGGCAACAACTCATCAGTACCATGAACCTAATTTTGGAGTCTAGGAAACCACAGGAGCAAGATTTGAGTTTATCTATTTCAGTGAAGATGTAGGATCTACGATCGTTGGCTTTGTAAACTTGGCGACGGATCACAGAGCTAATGCTGGTACAGATGATGCCCAGCGAAGCAGTCATACGTATTGAAGATGGCTGCCGGGTTTTCATTGTAGTGTGATTTATATAGTATGAAGTGTCGAGCTGTCGTGAGGATCTTTCATTTCTTTCGACTCCAAAACCACTGCTAGTCCGTCAAGTTGTCTTCAACCAATATTCAATCTTGGATGAGCAAAGGCGAGAGGTGGGATTTCCTCTCGAAGTCCGAGTCATTTGAGTCGTGGCGACCATGTGTTTATGATCTCACAACACTCATCTTGACCGGAACGTCAACCCGATATAGTTGGACCATTCGATGAGTAGGCGTGAAACTAAACATACCGCAACTAGGTATGTTGCGTTGTGCCTAAGAACGTGGCCCCCCACTCCCCCCGAATATGGTTATTTCACACACAAAAACCGAAGTAACTTTGTAGTAAGATGACATCACCGACACGATTCAACAGAGCCCAAGAAGTTTGTGGGTTACTTCCACCCTTCTTACATTTTCCGCGAGATTATCCAATGCAGAAAGCTCCCTGCCCTGTTCTATACAGATCGATATTCTCGATTTGTCAACCTTAGGCCCCCAAACACCAAATTGCACAAAAATGAAACCCCTCAACACCACGCTGAACCCTCGAACAGCCGGCGGGGGGGGGGGGGGGGGGGGGGGGGGGGGGGGGGGGGGGGGGGGGGGGGGGGGG
>JAOQIF010000606.1:0-53869 GCA_026260285.1 Colletotrichum sansevieriae | reverse complement strand
CGGCAATAATTGCCCAACGTTTTAAAAAATGGTAAACCCATTTTCCCTTTTTAAATTCCCCCCCCCCCCCCCCCCCCAATGACCTGACTAGCAACCAAAACAAACTTCCACCACAGAAACCTTCTTCCCGGGAAGAAGCATCATAGAAAAAAAAAACACACGAGAGAACACACACAAGGGCAATGGCTAACAAACCGCTCATAACCAAAAAGCCTTCCGAACGGTCGCCCCTCCTCAACGACAATGACGACGACAACCGCCGCGGCGAAGAGCAACGAAACCGCGACGACGCCTCGGACGACGCCGACCCCCAACCTCCCGGCCCCTCCCGCCTGCGCGAGATAATCCTCTTCATCTGGGCCCTCTTCGCGACCGCCGCCGTCATCGTCCTGGCAGTATGGTCCCAGCACCGCAGCCAGACGGGCGGTCAGTACCGCCACCCGGCCAAGCGCAACCTCATCTTCATGGTCTCGGACGGCATGGGCCCGGCCTCGCTGTCGCTGACGCGCAGCTTCCGACAGCACGTCGAGGGCCTGCCCGAGGGCGACGTCCTGACGCTGGACAGGCACTTCTGGGGCTCGAGCCGCACCCGGTCCTCCAACTCGCTCGTCACCGACAGCGCCGCCGGCGCCACCGCCTTCTCGTGCGGAAAGAAGAGCTACAACGGCGCCATCTCGGTACTCCCCGACTATGAGCCCTGCGGTACCGTGCTCGAGGCGGCGAAGCGGGCGGGCTTCATGACGGGCCTGGTCGTGACCACGGACATCACCGACGCGACCCCCGCGTGCTTCGCAAGCCACGTCCTTACCCGCGCCATGAACGACGACATCGCCCTGCAGGAAGTCGGAGCCGGCCCGCTGGGCAGAGTGGTCGACATCATGCTGGGCGGCGGACGCTGCCATTTCCTTCCCAACGGGACCGAAGGCAGCTGCAGACTCGACGGCGAGGACGTCGTGGCCAAGGCGGAGAAGGAGTTCGGCTGGAACTACGCCGGCAACCGTAAGGCCTTCGATGCGCTGAAACTGGGCGAGAAGGTCGATCTCCCGCAACTCGGCCTGTTTGCGCCGGGCGACATCCCCTTCGAGCTCGACCGCCGCAACATGAGCGACGTCTACCCCAGCTTAAGCGAGATGGCGACCACGGCTCTGCGCGCGCTGGAGAAGGCGACCGAGAACAGCGACAAAGGCTTCTTCCTGATGATCGAGGGCAGCAGGATCGACCACGCCGGCCACATCAACGACCCCGCCGCGCAGGTCCACGAGGTTCTCGAGTATGACAAGACTTTCAAGCACGTGTCCGACTTCGTCAAGAACAGCAAGACCCAGTCTCTTCTGGTGGCCACCAGTGACCACGAAACCGGCGGTCTTGCGACTGCTCTGCGTAAGCTATGCTGAAACCCCCTTTTTCCGAAAAGAGGGTGCTGACACAAATCACAGAGGAAACCGGACACTTGCCCGTTTACAACTGGTACCCCCGCCAGCTCGCCAAGGCCACCGCTTCCGCCGAGCTCCTCTCCAAGAAGTTCATCCAGCACGTCGCGAGCAATAAGTCCAAGAGCAAGGACGACCTCAAGAAGTGGGTCAACGAGAAGCTGGTGGTCCCCGGCCTGGGCATCCGGGACGCCCACGCGGAGGAGCTCGACGCCCTCGTCGACAACCCCGGCGTGTCTGTGCAGACCTTCGCGGCCATGATCAGCCTCCGCGCCCATATTGGATGGAGCACGCACGGCCACACGGCTTTGGACGTCAACGTCTACAGCACCGGCGGGCAGGACGCGCAGAAGATCCGCGGCAACATCGAGAACACCGAGGTCGGCAAGTTCCTGCGCGACTACCTCAGCGTCGACGTCGATGCCATCACCGACGAGCTGCGGGAGAAGATGGACGTGAAGCGTCTGGGCGCCATGAACATGCGTCAATCGCCTGCGGCCATGATTGAGGACCCCAGCAGCTGGGCCGAGGGACAGGATTACGCTCACCTCTTGAAGGCCTGAGGGTCTTGTTGTGAATCGTCTAGTTTTTTCGTCTGGGCAATCGGCATGTTCGGAGTTTAAGAGCGTGCATTTTGTAGCATGGAGCTTGAGAAAGAGGGCTGGTAGGCCGGGTCAGTCTAATCATAGCAACAAACGACAGCCGGGAAGCATTGTATGAACACATTGAATGGAACCGCATTGTCGGAAGGTGCTCGTCCGCTGAGTGATCGTCCTCGCAAGTTGATATGTTTGGCATCGTCTACGCTAACGGTTGGTCATTAATGCAGAGTGGCTGTGGTGCCTGCCAGGTGCTTGCATATCTGGTCACGTTTTGCCTGAAGGCGATGAGTTGACGAAGGTGGGCAAAGTGTCGAGGGAGAAGAGATACGGTAACGATAGCAAAAAGCAGATAGTCCATTTCTTCCGAGCCCTTGCTGTTCGCCACAGGTGAATAGAGGACAAAGACGAGTGGTACGATTCGAGGTGCACGCCGATCTTGAAGGACGGCCATCCTGCAGGTGTCATTCTGATGTTCTTCGCCAGAGATGTGCTCTGATTCGCCTTTTTCCGCTTTCAGCCTCATGGAGTCGGCAACAAACCTTGGCGTTGGCTCTCTGGCCGCTTCTGCCCCTTGCTCGTACGGTGACATATCGCGGATTGGGCTTCTTCTCCTATCCAGCTGCACCATGGAACCTGACGTGATGCATTTTGTGGAAAACTTGACGCTATTGGATGTTTAGACGAGGACCGGCACACAAAGCCAATTCCGTGACCGCCCAGGTTTGCGGTGCCGCATGGGGCCTGACCGTGGTATCCTAACCAACGGAACCTTGCTGTCTTCTCTTGGGGGCCGTTTGCCGGTTTGCCAACAACGTTCGCCGCGAGGTGAGAAGGGTTAGTGCGAGATTCATGGTTTAGGCTGTCCTACCTTCAGAGTGCAGCTGAGAGGATCAGTGGGGGAGGGGAAAAGAGGCAACACGGTTTGCTTACCAAGGTAGGAGCCAACCATCAACCGCTTTGATCAATTCGAGGTACGTGACGGAGGTCGGAATCTTCGTCACGGTTCGCGGGTGACGCCAAAGGGCGAACTGGGATCATTTTCCGAGGCGGATTGATCGTCTAAGCGCCCGAGAATGAGGTGGTGAGGATTGTTGGGTTTCGGTGATGTTGGCCCAGGGTGATCGATTGGTGGTTTGACTGATTTGGTCGTCGGATGATGACATTCACGACGCATGGTCTCTCGTAAGCGGGCCCTCCTCTGGGATTGTGACGCATACCGACTGAACAAAAGCAATGCCTTCTTTGGGACTTGCAGGAGGCTTCTCTGCAATAGATTGGTCAGTATCCTAGGGTCTGTCGTGCTTCAGCAACTCAAAGCAAGCTTGGGTTATTTCCCATCAGCCCCCATGCGACAAGCCGGCCCCGGCCCTCGCCGCTGCCTCGGCGGATATGCCTTTCAATCGATAGAATCCGAGGCCTGCGGCCAATCCAGTTGCGCACCCTGGACAAGGACAACAATGCAGGCCTCAGAGAAAAGGGAGCAAACGCACATTAGGTATGTGAGCTCCTTGTGCCATGACGATTCCATAAAGTGGTTGAGCCCTGCGCGCAAACTGGGAATGTCAAGACTTCATTGGTGCGATTTGTCGCCGGGATCGAGTCCGAGCTGCTCACCCTCATGCTGGAGCGCCCGGTGATGAAAGAGCCAGGGCGAGGTTTGATATGTGTCGCTTTCACTGGTTACCGACAGCATGGAAGGGTTTTTACCGAGGAGCGAGCAGGTGGTCTGAGTGATGATAATGGCGGCAGGCATGCAAACATCGCCAGGCTGGCCTGTACTTCGAGACATACTTGTCGTATCTGATTGGCAAGTATCGCCCACTTTTGATCAAGCGCGGCCGACCGAAATAATCTTGGCAGGGTAGGATTCATGCAGGCATCCATACGACTGAGTATCATCGGCGCAGTGTTTCGAGGCGACTAAGGTCCGTGGGTATTGTGATAGGCTGCGTTGCCATGCGATGTGGCAGCGATCGAGACTTCTCGGGTCGCACGTACTGGCGTGATAATCTCAAGAAGACCGGAGAAATCAGCTTCTCAGGTGACAAGAATCTTCGGACGAACGCACGGCGTATGCATGGCCTCCCTGGTAATTGAGCACACTCCGGTCAAGCGATGATACTAGCCCCTGACGACTGGTCTACTTCAGTAGGGTCGCGTACGTTTTGCAGAGTCCGAAAGAAAGGCTGGTTCTGGAGCCTCGGGATGCATGAGCAGGGAGCGCCGGGGCGGATGGACTTCCGAGCGATCAATTGCCAGCTAATCTCGCGCGTGGCGTTCCCTACCCGGCCATGCATTATCTGTTTTTGGGAACGTTGTTTGCTACCCGACCTTACCAGAAAGGAAGCCGACCGGAGCTTGTCATGGGGGTCGTCGGGTGTGTGTGGGAAGCCGTCACAGTGTGCGCGTCGCGGACGTGCGAAGTTGGATATTGGGGCTTCAGTTGATACTGTGCCGCGGACCTCTCTCCGATGCCGAAGCGTGTAAGTCCTGACGACTTGTCGGCATTGAAAGGGAGAGTGGAAAGGAACACAGGATTTTGTATGTCCAAATTAGCCGAAGGGGAAAGGGCGAAGGGATTGTTGCAGCGGTAGAGTTTGAGAATAGGTAGGCAATAACAATATCGAAGCTGTCTCCCGTTACGTCATGCTCGCTCGGCATCCGGCGCAGCTGCCTGGCTGGACTCTTCCCTCTGTTCAGTAGCTGACAGCACGCTGGGCGAGGACACAAGCAACAGTGAAAGAGGGAATCTTGATCTGTACTGGTGATGCTAATATTGCGCTCTACCTGGTATGTTGCGCCCATCCGGGCCTTGCTTATTGTAATGAATCTCAATGTCCATCGCATGTCCTGTTAAATCACAATAAGCCGCCTCCCACGATGCAGCGCACCTTTCCGTATAGCAACATGACTTCAAAAGGAACAATTCCAGGGCGTATGGCAACTGAAATCAGCCCACGACACCGAGAGGGAAACGGTAAAGATAAATGAGTCCCAAACGCCTGAAGCGCCCTGCAACGCCTTGGTAGTATAACATGCCTGCCTGCCCAGCCCCGTCTTTCTCCATGCCCGAAATCTCTCCATGAGACCCTCACGTGCCCTGGCTTCGTCTGCTCATCTTCTTCCCGTTTTGTTGAGTATGGCGCGTAAAGCTTGATGGTAGTGGCCGAAGTCGATCAGCTCGGATGTGTTAAGGCAGGTCGAACTCATCGTTAGCGCACGGAAACTCGCCGTGCACACCTGGCATGTCGACTTGGCCGTTATCCTACATGACCGTGGAGGACAAAAGCCGAGCATCGACATCGTCCATGGGAAGCTCCATGCTGTTGCGAGCCTCCACGCCTTGTAGTCGCGACTCCATGTTCTGGAAGCGGGGCTCATACCCTCCAGCGCGGTTCTCCAGGTTCTCCAGGCGCTTGTTCATGTTATCCAAGGCCTGTTCGATGCGCAAGAATCCCTGGGCCATATCGTGGTTGAGACGGTCAATCTTGTTCGTGAAGGAGCGGATCGACTGGGCGAGAGGAGTGTTCTCCTGGCCGGGAGGGGCGGTCGCGACGCGAGGTTCGTGGTTGTGGCTCCCCTCCTGGACTGCAAAACGCCACTGGTTCCCCAGCTGGACCTCGCAGACGGCCTTCGCACGCCATGGGCAATCGACCTTGCGCGTTGAGGGGTTGCGCTTCTTCGCGGTGCTGCTGTACTTGACGCCGCCTCGGTCGCAAACCAAGTCGTAGCGGGTGGGTTTGCCCTCGCGGTAGTTGGAGGCACGCAGCTTGACCACGCCGTAGCCCTGGTCCTTGGCTACGCGCTGAACGGACGACAGGAGGTCTTCAAAGGTCCGAAATATACCTTCGGGCGGTGGTAAAAGCGCCGGCGGAGGCGCATTCGACATGACGGCGGAGGAGTCCAGCTTGGCGGTTGTGAAGGGAAAGTGGGGGAAAAGGGTATTGGGTGACGAATCCGCAAAGTAATGGACGCGTCAGAAGATGTTAACGAGGATATGGTAGCGAAGCGGCAGGGCGCGCAGCGGGTATTTGTTGGTTTATTGGTGAAAATGTAGCTTTCCACAAATGGTAGCTGTTTCGTGACAGGCGGCAGGAGACACGGAGAGGTTGGAGTCAGAGAATTCCAATCCGCACGGTCTGAACTAGGTTCGCAGTTAATCCGCCTTCCGGCAGAGGCTCTAGCGAGGGTCGGCTTCAAGGGTCTGGCTGCAAGCCCAGTCAGCTTGGCGCGGCAGCGCACTTCGTTACCTACAATCCTCGAGTTACTGCGGTAATGGTGCCTTATTTCCCTCCTCGTGTGACAACTGACAATTTAGACCGAAGATGCGTACTGCGGCCACGCAGCAAGTTGTCTTTGAGTGGCCTGATAGACGAAGTGTCGGAAATAATCTCAACGTTTTAGTGGCTGATCCGCTTTTATTTTGTCCTCTCCTGCCACCTTTGATATTCGCCTGTCTGGAACAAAACACCCAACCCGAAGTTTCTTGCATTCTGCGACTCACGTGACATTTCCTGAAGTACCTCTTGGAGCTTGGGACGGGAAGGGGTGGGGTCTTCAAGGATGTCCTGCGCCGACCACCACTGGACTTCCCTGGCTGGCATTCGACTGTGCCTAGTCTCATTGCTTGGAGTCCATTCTGGCCCCTACTCTGACTGGCATTGTGCTTGGGGGCTATCGGAAATATCCACACACCAGCCAATAGACCCAGAAGTAGCAACTTGCATGAAAGAGTGCCTTCGAAATCGGCACCGAGCAAACACCTCCGAGCCGTATCTGCCATCTCGACGAGCTGTGACGACGACCGCCGCTCTGGGTCTCTGCGACCACCTAGGCAGGCCAATATCAATTCCGAGCCGGTACTCGGACCGGAGGACTCGACCCTCTCTCTCGATCCGGTTTGTCTACTTGACTCTGCTCCTTTAGGCAGCCGTAAGCGAATCGGCATCATCTAATACTTTCGACCCCGATTGTGTTTTATCGGAGAACAACAAATGCATCATGGCACAGAATCGCCCAAGTGGTGACTCAGGAAATGGCGCTCCCGGCAATGATGCATGGGATGAGCAACAGCTCGAGCAAGCGTTGAACCATCTCAAGCTTCTACACATCCAGGTTGGTTGGTTGGTTTCTGCAGCAGCAGCTGGCTCTCCGGCTAACTTGTCTCGCAGCTTAGGGGTCTACGAACGACGATCCCGCGTATGATGGAACCTTTGTCTGCGCAGCAACCATCTCGTATGTACTCCCGACCTTGCGCATTTTCACTTACTGATTGTTTGCTTCAGCTCAAGCCAAGTTCAATGCGTTTATGGAGTCAGTCGCTAGAGCTAAGAAAGAGGTGCAGGACTTCCAAGAACTACGGAAGAGCGAGGAGACGACCAAGATCATGAACCACGCAACTCAGCGGAGAAAGGAGGAGCCCAACGGCATCAAGGCCTGGCGCGCAACGGATCATCCCGATTGGATGACCTTAGACTCGTCGTCATAAGATCACGTTTGGGGGATACTGGCGTTGGTGGTTTGCTTGAGGAAAGGTGGGCATCATTCATCTGGCGTTCAATCATTTTGAGGGCGAATATTCTGGTTAAGACTTCTGGAAACGATAGAGCGAAAGTCTCCTTAAAGTATTCATATGAAAATAAAAGTGCACTTCGAGATTGTCCAGGAAAATTATGGCGATGCCTTCACAACTTCAATAACTGAGAAAGAAAGGGCTTCATTTCATATGAACTCATGAGACGAGAGGGAAAGCATCCACTATGAGCCAGAGCACGTGAGACCGGCTGTGTCGGGGCTTTCTAGGCTGTGCAGCCACCGTGGCTGGTGCACCGCTTAGGCGGCCAATAAGGGCGGGGTTGGGCATTTTGGTCAACTCACCCACACAACCTGAAATTTCGACAAAATTTCCACCCAGCTTGCGATTCACGATTCTGCTCAACTAACGTCCGCAGCACCATCAATCAGTCACAATGGCCGGAGCCCGTGTTACCTACCGCCGCCGTAACGGGTGAGTTATCACCACCAGAATCAGCACGTCGCGATCGAATTTATCGAGAGTCGACCTGTTGACCGCCTTTTTTCGCGTGCACGCCGCACGCTCTGGCAGGCATGTAGACTGACTTTGGGAAATTTGCAGCTACAACACCAGGTCCAACCGGACTCGTATCGTCAAGACCCCCGGTGGCGAGCTTCGCATCCTTCACATCAAGAAGCGTGGCACTGCCCCCAAGTGCGGTGACTGCGGCGTCAAGCTGCCTGGCGTAAGTTCGATCCAAACACCGCTGCCGACACGAGATTTGAGACTGCCTGGGAGCGCATGGCACTACGGGACGACCTGCGAGGATGGAGGATTGCTTCGAGAGGCAACTAGGACGGTGTAGCTGCCCAAGAAATAAGGAGGATCAAACCCTACCAGCGCTTCCAGACACCTCCCCCGATCTCGAATCACGGACGGCACGACGCTTCCACGATGGTTGCTAACAACACCCAACTAGGTTCCCGCCCTCCGCCCCCGCGAGTACTCCCAGATCTCCAAGCCCCAGAAGACCGTCCAGCGCGCCTACGGTGGCTCGAGATGCGGCAACTGCGTTCGTGACCGCATCGTTCGTGCCTTCCTGATCGAGGAGCAGAAGATCGTCAAGAAGGTTCTCAAGGAGCAGAGCCAGTCCGAGAAGAAGAAATAAACTGCCAATACGTCTCTTCTTGCGTCAACGTCAAAAACCAAAGCTGGCCGGAATGGGAAATTTAGGGGTTGGTTCATTGCTTAGGTGTTCATTAAGGGCAAAAGGAACTGCATGATACACACAAGAATCGTCGGCCACAGGCGGATTGATGACGGTTCGTCTGCTGCTGTGCGTTAGGGCACTTTTAGGCCTCGACATCTGAATGAAAACGGGAATCGAGCCCTTCTACTTTTTTGTTGGTTCTGTGGGATTTTACGTCTTTTCGTTGCTCTTGGTGACGACCCCGCAGTGTTCGTTCTAGGCGCCAAAAACTGGTTAAGAAAAAACCCCAGCATCGGAATTATGACAGCGATTTGAACTTTTGGCACCCGCGCTCCACGGTGCTCAACGGCTTTGTCCTCCCAAGTGCTAGAGTGCTGTGTTGGTTGCTCTGTTGTGGGTTTTCCGCCATTTCGTATCAGGCGCGTACCTAAGGCTCAACCTAGTAATCATGACGTTCAAGATGCAAAGGCGCTCTACGAAGAAAAATTGTCCACAATCAACTCTCACTCGAGTCTCGGCATCATTCCGAATTACAAACCACACCTTGCCTCGGCCGACGTCTACTCTCTACCCAAGCGCCAGCAGTTCTGCATGAGATGATGAATGCATCGACGAGTACCCAGCTACTTCGCGCAATTGCGCGTGCCCAGCGAACAGCTCGATCATTCCCCCGATCAGTCCCCCGACGCCCGACAACATCTTTACGACCTGCTGCAGCGGCTGCACAACATGCATGCGTACGGAGTCAATTTCACACGATCAGCTCCAAATCAAAGAAGGATGATACGAACGAATACGCGGGAGGCACCGATTTTGGACAGTTGGACGTCCTTGGCAACACCACGACACCTTCGACCTCCATTGACGTCTGCATGTCGGACGGCTTCTCCCTAAACAGCGGCGTCAAGATCATGGATGGCAACGGCGCCCTTCTCGTCGGCGGCGAGGCATTCGAATGGCGACCGTGGGAAGCGAACGCCTCAATGAAGCTGATCAACGCGAAGGGCCAGTTTGAGCTGCCCGCGGAGGCTTTCGGCGTGTTGGAGCTTCTCTGGCCACGACCGGGTATGTCTCCCTCCTACCACGGGGTTCGGCAGTGCAAAAGATAAAGCAGCTAACGTGGGTTTCTTTAGATCTTCTGATTCTCGGGATCGGCCCCAAGCTTGTCCCGCTCGCACCGGCGACGAGAAACTACCTCAGCTCGATCGGAGTTCGCGTCGACATACTCGACACTGGAAACGCGGCATCGCAATTCAACCTACTTGCTACGGAGCGGGGCGTTGACGATGTTGCGGCTGCCTTGATTCCCATCGGATGGGTTGAGGGTAAGGGCGCTGCATGACGTGCTCTCAACGGGGGCGTGGCCAGTTCGAGTCATGGCTTCCGAGGCGGATTGCCTGGCGATATACACACGTGGAGGGAACGAAGAGGCCAAAACGGCGTTCTCACGATGATCTTCAAGGTGGTTGTGCGCTGGCACAAGCATGGAGATCCGGTCTTCCGGGCTTTGACATCTGCCATCATCATGGACTAATGTTCTCTGTCCGCAACAGACAGGGATTCTACGACGAAAGATTTCATGTTTCTTCACTTGTACCAATACTCGTCTGTTCTACCACACAACCGTAGCTCGAAAATCTTGGGACACGAAAAGTCTGCGGAGAGTCATCCCAAAGGCTCAATAGAAGATCTTTTCGTACCTAAAACTGCTATAGTTACGTAACTCCCATGTACCGAGACTCCATCGTCCACCTCAAAAAGTACGTAATCAGCCTTGCAGGTACCTGCGCAGGCCCTGATTCGCAGAGCTGTTCCAATTGGCCAGAAAGTCCCATGACAAGGAAACCAATAACAGCGTTTTCCCGGGCCCAGGTGGAGTAGACATGACGAACTGTTGGCTGGGAATGGACAATGACATAAATTGCCCAAAAGGCAAAAGTTTGGTGCATTCTCTCGACCAAAGTGCCCGCCGCTGTGGTCCGGTCCAGTCCAGTCCCAGTTCTCTTCTGTGAGCTCTCTCTCCGAGACGCAGTTTCTTTACGGGATCTCCCCTTCCCCAGTTCTCAGAAGTTTTCTAGAACGGCAGTCCTACCGCAGGAGCGGCCTTTCCCGCCCACGTTCTGGCCTGCCTCGTCTCAGTCGATATCCTCAGATCTCGACGGCGCCATCCCCCGCTGCTGCCCTCATAAAAGAGAGCCGCTCTTGCTTTCTCCCCTGCGGTGCTTGTGGGCCTTGCGCCCAGTAGCACACAACAGGTGCGGCAGAGAGAAACCGCAAGAGACGGAGCCGGAACTGGGGCCCTGACTTTGAAGCGGCTTCCCGAGTTTCAGTCACATTCCGTGTGACCAGATCTCGTCGTTATCTTAATTTATCTTGTCCACACTCACTTTCTTGTTTACACATATCTCTTCCCCAATCACGCCCTGTCGGGAGATCGTCGCTTTACATAACCTGTCCGATTCGACGCACAAGACTATCTTTTTTTCCTTGCAGCGCACTACTTCCAGAGATACCCGCGCTTTATTTCACAGTCTCTGGTCCTTATCAGACAGGCTACTTTCACTGTTATTTTCGTTGGATTCGCCAATCCCCGCCTTAAGTGGACGCGTCTGGATCTCGCCGCGCATTCCACATACCTCCGGTCAACCGTCGACATGGGAGACCAACAGCAGTCCGCCGGCGGCTGGTGGTTCGCCAATCCCCACGACCCTGAGACCACGGATCCGACTCTGCTAAAACAGAACTCGGAGATTCGCACGTATAAGACGGACCGCTATACTTATGCCGGCGTTCGTACGTTCTACAAACGACATCAGCAGGCAGACCAGCTACCCAAGCCGCCTATTCCACTGCTCGTGTTTATCCACGGTTTAGGTGGTTCGGTGGCGCAATTTCACCCACTGCTGACGAGCCTGGTTCATATATCATCATGCCTGGCCATTGACATGCCCGGATGCGGGCGGTCCGAATTCTGCCAAACCGCTTGGGATGCCTATTCTACGGAAGCTCTGGCTGAGCTGTTAGAGGTCATCATCGACGAATACCGCCAAAAGGAGCCTGATCGCAAAGTTGTTCTCATTGGCCATAGCATGGGCGCTGCTTTGTGTGCTCAACTGACAAGCCGCAACACGTCACACAAGACGGACTTGTGGAAGCACATTAATGGCTTGGTTGCCATTTGTCCACCGGCCGGTCCTCCAACGGAGGATAAGACGGCGTTATTCCGGAAACTGCTGTGGATCCCTGGTTGGCTGTTCAACCTGTGGAGGGCGTATGACCGATGGGGAGGACCGCAGAGTGCCAGTGTTAGCCGCTTCGTCGGTCCTGAAGCGGATCTTGAGCTGCGCAAGTTGCAAGACCGCTTCAACAACCAAAGCAGGACGCCAGTCTGGCGTCGGATGGCTTGGGGCTCACTGCCGACCTTCGAGAAAGGCGTTGCAAAGGGTGGAGTGCCTGGAAAAGATGTCTGGGCTGGTGTTGATGTGCCTGTCTACCTCGTCGGGGGAGAGGGGGATACTCTGACTCCTCCAGGCGAAGTCAACAAGATCGAGGAGTACCTTTCCGCAAAGGCGCCTCTTTCACCGGAGACAGGGTCAGAGGATGGCGAAGCACTTGTTGACTCTGCCGCGCCGGTCAACGCCTCGAAAAACCATGGGGATCACATGCCCGAAAGCATAGACGACATTCGAGATGAGGACTTCCAGCGCGACAGACGACTGAACGAGGACGCTGAAATAACCCACGAGGATCCCTCTACACCCGAAGATTCGTCACCCACAAATCTCCCGCCTCAGCCTCGGCATCCCACCAAGATTGTCAAATCAATCATCATGCCGAGACCAGCCAACCATGCCCTCCTCTATATGCCCTCCACGGCAAGAATTCTGGCGGGGAGAATCTCAGACTTCCTCACTGCTCATGTCACGGGTCGCTTCTCCCTGGGATGGCAACTGCAGTACCTGTCTCGCGAGGGCAAGTGGGATGTGAAGAACCTCGCCAAGTGGAAGAATGTCGTCCCGGTTTCTCACCCCATCGGGCCCAAGGGCAAGCCCGCCGTCTTCAGAGCAATGAAAACGTTGCGAGAGGCAGATGACGTGCACTGCCCTGCAGAGTTTGTGAAAAATTGGGGAAACATCATCAAAGACGTGGTTGACATCAGCCACGACCAGCCGGTCTACGATCCTAGGAGCATGGAGAAGGGTGGCGTGCGCTACCACAAATTCGCCACGGTGTCCAAGATTCCACCAACAGATGCTGAGGTTGCTACATTCGTGGCTCTCGTAGACAAGCTAAGAGAGCAGCAAGAGAAGAGGGCCGAGGAGGAGGACTGGAAGGATGTCGACGGTGAGACCCAAGTGATTGGCGTCCACTGCCACTACGGCTTCAATCGCACAGGGTATTTTATCGTATGCTACCTGGTTGACCGTTGCGGACTCGGGGTGCAGGAGGCGATCGATACTTTTGCGAAGGCGAGACCTAATGGAATTCGCCACACGCATTTCCTGGACTCGCTATTTGTACGATACTCGGATCTGAAGAAGCAAGAAGCGGAGGAAGCGCAGAGATAAGTTCATCCTCTAGTGATGGATATTAGGTTTTTCTCTGGGTTAGGCACTGGATGGTTCTACCAGCGTATTGACTATTGATAAACGTTCTCACAATATACCACTTTCAAGCGACTTTCAAGCAAGTTTCAAGCGACTTTCGTGGGTAGATTCAAGGGCTCTCGTTGTTAGACTTTTATTGACGTTTGGTCCGTCTATGGTATGTTGAATCGTTTCTGCACATAGCACAACAAGGTATCTCCGAACTGTCATTTCAAACATTCTTCTTTCCTTTACAAGGAGAGGAAATTCGTTTTCTTTCTTTTTTTTTCTTTTTTTACATTCGATCTTCATATTTTCTCTTTGCACTGATACCACCAACTACACGCACAGCAAGCACGGTTACAAAAGACATTGTCTACACACTTTACCACCACACCACCCAAGACACAAAAACATCAACTTCACAAGACAAAATGCAGCGCTTCAGAGCCTTCGCAAACAAGAGCCTCTCCGGCGCCATCATCACAAGCACCACTCCTCTCCAAACCCGCCCCTTCACAAACACGAAGGCCACCCGCGTAAGCTGGCCCAACCCCGACGTGAGCCTCAGCCAAGCAATGGGCCAGTCCTACCTCCAACCTCAGCAGACGGTCCAAGTCTCTGAGATCGAGTCCGAGATATCGCGCATCCGGGGCCTGGTCAAAAGCGTCAAGGCCACGACGGACCGCATCGAGAAGCACGTCGAGGAGCGCGACGACGGGCGCAGGCTCTCGGGCCCGTTGTACAGACGCGCCGCGAAGACCTCCAACGCCAGGACCAGAGATGCGATGCCGGCTGCGCTTCCGGGGGAGGATGTCATATGCAGCGAGGAAGTCCCGGAGAAGTTGAGGATCGTGAACAAGGAGTTGATGGAGGCTTTCGAGAGGTTGAGGGAGGTCGAAGGCAAGTTTGAGATCTGCAAGAGGGCTGGGCAGAGGTTCATTGATTTGGATGCTTTGTAGAGAAGTTGTTTGGACATGAGGCAGTGGTGTTTTCGTTGGTAGTTGATGATAGTAGCTGAATATTTTATTGTAAGTGCGATATTCTCTACACATCGTTACGGGCGTTTCGGTCAAGTTTAGTCTATAACCTATTACGATCTTCTCATTTACTCAACCATCTGCGAGACGTGTTCACAAGTGAGAGTATCTCATGCAGATGTGTCGTCACACCAACAGTCTCCATAAAGTCTAAAGCAAGTTATGTCCAAATCTCTGAGCTTGGATGCCAGTCATGGCTACGATTGACAGAATGGATTACTTCGTAACGTTCGTCTCTTTTGACTGGGTACAAATACCATAACCAACCACTTGTAGTAACGACGGCTCAAATGGTGATGTCGAAAAGCCGGGTGCGGTTGGTTTTCTGTTTTCCGAGGGTGTAAGAAATTTGTCCACGGACGGTCCAGTTATGCCTGTTTATTAGCACACTGTTTCTCGTTCTCGTACCCAAAGCACTCAGTTATTCACGTCTTACTGTAATGTATCGTGACTATGACTTGCATAGATCGTTTGGAACTTCAAGAGACAACAGAGGGATCACGCAGCATGATTCACTGAGCTTTTTGAACGAGCTTCACCAGCCATGTTCGCATCGAGCACTTCATCACGGACAATTAAAACACTTAGCTCTACTATTTAAGGAGATTGCTAAACGTTCTATCTTCTCACATGAAAGTGGAAGATCTGAAGGCTTTATACCACCGACTCATACTCTTCAAGAACCCTGCTCATCGATCGATGCATCTGAATGCCCTCGGCCTATTTGGAGCCATGTTGACCAAAGTCTCCTTCAACATAGACATCTGGGAGAACATCTTCAGCCACCTTGCTCTCCTCGGGTACCACAAGACCCTGGCCAGCTGCGCACTCCTCAATAAAGAACTTGCAACGCTGGCGTTGCGACGACTTTACAGGTATGAGACCCCTTTTCGTGCTTGGAAACGTCCTCAATGTGTCTTCTTTTACTTCCTTAGCTGACAAGTGGCAGCCAACAGTTCTCGCCATGCACAAGCTGGGCCACTCCCGCCGCGAGGGAACTGTGGGAGACCTTGATCTTTTCCATACCTTTCAACATCCACAGGCCCGCAGCTCGACCTCTGACGTCGCACCCGTATCTGTCGTACATCCGCCGTCTTGACACCCACAACTTGATATCCGTACTATCCCTTCTCAACTGGTCGCAGTTGCATTTCTTTGCCGACAGGTTGGCGCGAGACAACGATCCTGGCTTGGCAAAAATGAACCATTTCTACCTTTCCGGAGCAGACCCGTCTGATCGAACACTCCCTCCACCAATCAACTGGCGTCCCCAGAATCTCGCCTCGCGCCTGATAGAAGGTCTGGTACGGTTCTCCCGATCCCAGAACCTGCGCGTGATGCTCAAGGAGCTCACGGCAGAAACGTGGGGCGAGCTGGTTCCCATCGTCTTCTCGTGTCACCAGTTGGAGAGTTTGACCTTGGACTTCATCAATGGCCTTGACGAAGGAGCTGCTGACGCAGTGAACGAGCGTCTCCCCAAGTTGAAAAACCTGGCGTTCGTCGAGGCCAGCCCGCGACACACGGAAAGCATGGCTTCCTTCTTGTCTCATCTCAAGGAAGACCACCTACACTCGTTCAAGTTTGCCCTGGAGAGGGTCCAGTCACCCGTCTTTCAGGCTCTGGCCAAGCAAACCGAGCTCCGTGAGCTCGAGCTGCAGTTCTTCTTCCAACTTCCCGTTCAGCTTCACCTACTAACTCCTCTGACAAACCTAATGTCGCTTACCTTGAAGCACAACTACAACGCAGTATCAAACTGTCTAGAAAGGTTCCAGACATGGGCAGATACGCACCTAGAAACCATCGTGGACTGGCTAAAGGCCTGCAAGAATCTCAAAAGCCTCCACATCTTCCGCATGCCGTTCCTCATACCCGCGGTCACACACGCTCTCCCGCACCTCAGACTCGACCGGCTCCACGTCTACGGAACCAAAGATTACATGGACTTCTACCGCGCTCTCAAGACCCAGCGGCTCAATTACTTGTTCATAGGCGAGTGGCCGGAGGCGCGCCTGCTGACTCACCCCGGGGAATACTCGCTCCAGCAAGAGCTGCGCAAGGAGCGCCAGTGGAACGTCGTGGAAGCCGTGTGTGCCATGCGTTGCCTCCGCGACCTGAGGCTCCACACGGCCTTCGCACTGGACTACCAACAAATTCAAGAGATCGCTTTGTACGTGCCGAAGCTCGAGACGCTCTCTTTTGTCTGTCAACCGGGCGAGGATGCTGGATTCACGCTGCGTATGCTGGAGGAGTTCAAGCACCTGACCAGCCTTACAGTCCTAGGTTTGACGCCCTTCTCAGGGCGACATGTTCTGAAATGGATCCAGCGGACACGATGCAACCTCCGACCCGGTGGGTTTTCCCTAAACTTGCCGTCTCAACAGAGAAGCAATTGGTTCGATGGCATCCCACTCGTGGAATACCCACTGCGCCTGGATCCAGCCACAGACTCGACCACTATGAGGATCAAGAAGCTGCTGAAGTCCTTCCAGGTCTGGGTGAGGGGACACGGCGGCGAAGGTGAAACTTGGCGAGGGAATGACTACGAAGATGCCGAGGAGTCCGTTTTCATCAGTATCTATGGCGAGATCAAGGGTCCGACGGCGGCGCTGATGGCGGTCAAGGGGACGAAGCTTTATCCTCCATACTCAGGGTTGACTGCCGATATGGGATTTCGTCTCGCGTGAGAGTCAATAGTTATGTATTATGCCGAGGTTCATGCCGAATGGAGAGGTTCAATAGGTACCGCATCCCGCATTGCAATTTGATACAGTTTAGTTTGATGATCTGCGTAGACCTTCATGCGCCCCTCCTTTTTGTTACTACCTTTTCTCAAGCCGTCACTACCATCATCGTCGTCGACCTCTGCGCTTTTGCTAGCCTACCACTTACAGCAGCAACTCATAGCAAACACGCATGGCACAAAGACATCCGTAAACTCTACTAAATATAACTGCCATGTAAAGTTATTAACTGAAACGGAATATCTTTGGCAGCCTTCCCAGCACTTTCTGTAAGCTGGAATACACCAAGTCTGTCGAAGCTGGCAATATTTGGCTTGCATCGATCTTCAAGATTCCTTGTAAGGGAGTATTGATGATGTATGCGTCTTCCTTATTCAATCGTGACTCAGAAATTAGGCTGCTTGAAAAGGCTTCAGCTTGTTTGGCTGCTCGAGCATAAAAGATGTGGTCTCTTCGTGGCCCCGCGATCCCCATTCTCGACGGACCCTCCACAACTCCATCTTCGTGGGGCGTCATAGGGCTCATCTCTGCGCGCTCACACAACAACAACCAGAACATTTTCGTTCGGTCGGTTAGCTCAGTTGGTTAGAGCGTGGTACTAATATGTCATCCGACATGTTCAGTAATGCCAAGGCCGAGAGTTCAAGCCTCTCACTGATCATATCCTTTTGCTCCCTGTGCCCAGGTGGTCGTGTCGGATCGAGTATTGACTTTTTGCGTTACCAAAATGCTCTCCAGCTTGGCCCTGTCAAACACCTGGCGTTAATCGCTACGTGGAATTCTGTGTTGAGATTCCGTAGATAATGTCTCTCTCACCGGCCGGGCATTCAATCCCGCGATACGTTGGTGTCACCTTGAGAGTAGGAGTGACGCGACGACACACAGCTTTCTTCCGCGTTCTCTGGAAACCGTCATGGCGAAAACAGCATGCTCTCGTACACATCCAAGGCAGATGACGTGGGGCCTTTGGAAAATTCAGTGTTACATAGTGAGGTTGGGTATGGTTGAGGCTTGTAAGCACGATCCACGCACAATTTGCTTCGGGAAACGCGGTCTGCGGTACGCTTAAAACAGGTGAGCAGCATTGTGCCAACGGATTGCTCCTTCATTATGAACCAGTCTCCCGAAGGGATGCAACCTTACGCAGAAGCATTTTCGTGACCGGAAGTAAGCACCTTGTGCACTGAGTAAATCAGGCGGAAAGATCAGGGGCAAGATACTGTTTCGTGGAAGTCCACGGCGTTATATGGCTCAAGTGACTGACGTCCGAAGAAACTTGACACCTTTTTCATGGGCGGTGGTGACTCGGGTTGGCGACATAGTGGCACAGTTGTGGAGGCAAACAGGTGGTCAGAACGTCGCAAATAAGGGAGATCGAGCAATTTTGAGGGGCCTCGAGTCGTTGAACGTCATTCGTTTTCCCAGCTGCAGCCCGAAAAGGGCGGCTCAACCGAAACATTGCACACGCATAACTCGAGTCCAGAAACGCCGTGTCATGAAGTTTCAATGTTTCATTTGCTTGCATGACCCTTTACAAAACCAGCCAAGCAGCGATACCGCGAAGGCATGCCATGCAACGGTGCATCGACGAAGAGAGCGCAGGCAGAAAGACCTTGCCGTGCCTCCTTGTCGAGCCCTCTCCCCGGAAAGAGCAGTCCCGAATCCTTTCGTGGACGGCCACACCAAGGTTTCTTTTGATCCACGTTTGACTCCTCCCGTGTTAAAAAATAACAGAATAGCTGCCAGTTGGACATCTCTTTTTTTTATTCGCGGGAAAAAAACCCCAAAAAGCTGACCGGACCCGGAAAACCCACGTTTCCCATAATTTTCCATTTCCCACCCGCGAGGCAAGAAGAGACCAGACCAGACCAGATAACAAGCCGTACCGCTTAACGGTAAGACTTCTGGAATCTGGAGCGGGCACCAGCACCACCGAACTTCTTGGGCTCGCAACGGCGGTTGTCGGCGACGAGGAGGGTACGGTCGAACTGGACGAGGGCCTGCTTGAGCATGTTCTTGGAGTGCTCGTCGACGAACTTCTGGTAGTAGGCGACAACGGACTTGGCGATGGCCTGGCGGATGGCGTAGATCTGGGAAGTGTGACCACCACCGGTGACGCGGACGCGGATGTCGATGTTGGCGAACTTGTCAAGGCCGAGGACGAGGAGGGGCTCGTAAACCTATGGTGGGACAGGTTAGTCTCGTTTGTCCACTTCGATATTCGCAAATTTCGGTCTCTAATAGTTTCCTCCGGCGGCAAAGCAACCGGACGTCAAGAGCAAGGCGCTGTGTGCACTTTCCCCAACCAAGTTCCGTCACTCCAACGCTTGCTCTCAACGTCCAAATCCCAACCTCGAATTCCAACTCTTATCGACCGGTTCGCGCGGGCTAAATCGTACCTTGAAGCGGAGGATCTCAGGCTGGACAAGCGAGAGGGGCTTGCCGTTGACCTTGACGAGGCCCTTGCCAGCCTACATAAGTGCCAGTCAGCTTCCCATGCTCAATATCGAATTTTCGTTCCCCGTATCGTGGTCGCTAAAGTTTTTTTTTTTTTTTCTCTCTCGGGAGGGTAGGTTCGCTTCGCACCTTGCACTGGGCGACCGCAGTGGCGGTCTTCTTCTTGCCGAAGCACTGGACGCTCTGGGTGGACGACATGGTTGCTGCGGGATGGAGGGGGACTGTGAGGAAATTCGCAGCGAAAATCGTGAGCTGGCTGTCGTTAGTATCCAGATGGGAAATTTTGCATTTCAGGCGAGGGCTGTTTGTGCGTGTTGCCCTGCGGAGACTAGCCCCGAGAAGGACTAGCGTATCCGGAGAAGATCCGGTATAGCTTTCACGTGATCGCAAAAGACAAGTAGCTTGAGTGTCGGCTTATGTCATCATTTGAGACGAAGCGGGTCAGAGGACGACTCTGCCTTTGACGTCGGCGCCAACAACTCGAGCCCCGACATGGCGTCCACCGAGATATCAGCCCCTCTATCAACCACCTCCACCCCTCTCTGATAAAGATAGGCCCCAAACAGCTAGCTGACCCTCCGCACCACTCGTTTCCTCCCGAACACCAAAAGAAGACCGCAAACATGTCACGAAAGGGCATCGGCATCGCGGCCTTCGACCGGTCCCGCCTGACCTCGGCGCAGTATGCATCCCACGGCTCCAACCTGCGGAGCAACAACGCGCAGGCCCTCGAAACGCAGCTCTCCGTCTTCCGATCCCTCCTCCAACAGTTCGCGCAGACCCACGCCAAAGATATTCGCTCGAATCCCTCCTTCCGCGCACAGTTTGCGCGCATGTGCTCCGCCATTGGCGTCGACCCCCTAGCATCCTCTTCATCTTCAGGCAGCAGCGGCGGGTCATCGTCGATATGGGCGCAGCTGCTAGGTCGGTCGGTCAACGACTTCTACTTTGAGCTGGCTGTGAAGGTTGTCGAGGTGTGCGGAGCTACACGAGACGAGAACGGCGGTTTGATTGGTGTTCGTGAGGTACGGGAGCGCATTATGCAAGGCCGGATGGAGGGTGCGAACGAGGTGACGGAAGATGACGTGCTACGGGCGGTGGGCACGCTGAAGCCACTGGGAAGCTCTTATAGTGTCATCAAGGTCGGCAGCAAGGACTATATCCGGAGTATACCCAAAGAGCTCAACACAGATCAGAGTGCCGTCTTGGAGGCTGTTCAGGTTCTGGGGTATGTGAGCATCTCCATGCTCATGGTAAATTTGAAGTGGCCTAAGGCGCGGGCGCAGACAGCACTAGAGGATCTGCTGGGTGAGGGGATGTTGTGGGTTGACAAGCAGTGTCCCGAATGGGAGTACTGGAGCCCCGGGTTTATGGTGGACACAGGAAATGCGCCGGCCGGGGAGTGAAAGCCGCATGCGGGGACAATGCGAATCACCAATACCCACTCAGTCGATTGACATGCCGATAGCATATCGCATCCTCGGCCGAGTCCCGGCTCCCTCTGGAGCAACGGCACGCCCGTTCGAGACGTTGGGCCATTTCTCCTCTAGGAGGTGAGCTTCTGGAGGGCAGAAGTCGGCGACAGACCAAAGTTACCATAGCACACGGCGTACGCTAGAACAACGCCGGCGCCGGCGCCGGGCATGAGGTGCGGACCTTGAGGTCGAGTTGCAAAGCCAGACCATACACCTTCAAGTAATCATAACATTACGATATATACACAGCACGAAAAAGACTCAATATCCACACGTTAGACCAGAAATCAAGCGCATTGAACCTATCTACCGACACACAGGACATATAACGTAACTCAACGTAAGAAGCAAGCAAATTGTACAGGATACTCGGCGGTCGGTTGCAGCACACCAAGCCGCTTGCCTCTCGCTCGCTTATCTTTCTCACTGCCCCTCGCCCCTCAACTCCAGAATACCGCCCCAAGGGCCGAATTCGTTTTCGTATTAGATGTTACCAGATCTCATCAGGGGGCGTAATCTTGCCGTCGTCTCAGCCATCTCACCATAGCATACTCATTTAGTAGGGGGGGTTGGGGCCACCCATGGGGCCAGGGTGAGGGCCGCCGTGAGGGGGAGGAGGGTAGTCCTCCGGGCGGCCACCCATCGAGGGAGAGCGGCCGTCGCCAAAGTGCTTCTTGCGCAGAGCTGCGAGACGCTTCTTCTTGGTCATGGTGTTGATGTAGGTGCCAATGACGAAGGCGACCAAGTTGAAGAAGGGAACCCAGAGCTGGTCAGGAAGGAACTTCTGGGCGAAGGCCAAAGCCAGAGGAGACGAGATCCAGCTGACCTTCATGACCTTCCAGAAACCGACCTTGACCGTGGCGCGAACCTGGTGATAGGTCCTGGCACCAGCAATCAAGGCCATTGCGACCAAGTAAACGGAGTTCTGGATGGGCGCAATCTATAGAAATCGTATTAGCTCTGCAACGGCGGTGTCAAAAAGTCAGACCACGTACAATCAGATTGCTGACGATGATTTGCAGGACCTTGGCTCGCAAGCTGGTGCGGCCAGCGAAGGTCTTCTGGAGGGCCCAGATGAGGAAGTGGCCGAGAGGCGCGCTGACGATGGCGCCATACGCCGCCATTTTCGGGACACGCGAGGTAAAGTAGTTGCCATGCTTGTTGCGGTCCTTCGCGAGGAAGGATGCGATCAACTCCTGGGCGCCAGCAAGAGTACCTGCCGTGAGCATCTTGGTGCGCAGCGGGTTCTCTTCCAGCTGCTTGATGTAGGCCTGTAAAGACTGCGTCAGTCCATCATTTCTTTCCATCATGAGTGTCCTCCCGTTTCCTGTGCGTGGGTATCGTGGAATCGAGGGAGTGTAAGACGAACCGCGAGGTAGCCCTTGGAGCCTGCATTCTTCTTGCCGCCGGTGATGGCCGTGCCGATAGCCTCGGAGATAGGGTGCTTTCCGCTGGTACCGGGCAGAGGCTTCTCAGGGTGGATGACATCGTGGACTTTGTCGAACTTCTCCTGGACTTTGTCGAATTTCTCCTGGACTTTGTCGACACCCTTCTGCAGCGTCTCCTTCGTCTCCTTCTCGAACTTGACCGACATGGTGGGCTACGCCTTGGTGGGTATCGCTATCGAAACCGGAGACGCGGGGAAAGCAAACTGCGGTGAAGGAAAAGTATCAGCTGAGAGGGCCCTCTTGCGAGTGTTCGCGATGGATTTTCCCGGGGGGGTGTTCGTCAATTGAATTGCGGCTCCAGCTTCCAGGCCCCAGGGCCAATGGTTTGTTTACCGCGTCGCTCAGCCGACCGACAAGGTGTGGGCGGTAAATTGCGTGGCGGAAGCTGTGCTGATCGGATAACCCAATTGCAGCTCGACGAACGCCTCGAAAATTGCGCGACAATTAGGGCAACGTACTTTTTGTTCTTGATGGCAGATTGTGGACGTCTGGCCGTCGCAGAGGGGAGGTTGGGCGGCAGCTGCTGCAGAAGGCGGGTGGGTTGTGTTGATGTGTAAGGTAATGGTCGAGGAGGTTGACACAATCGGGGCCCTGTGTCTCCCCTTCCTCGCAGTATGCTGGGTGTGCGGATCGGAAGCCTAGGTACGACACGGGAAACAAGAAACAGGCCCGGGCTGGACTGGCTCAAAATGGGTGGAGGGGGCGGGCAGGAGGGGAGATTGATTGATTGATTGACTGAGATGGGGGACGGGGTGGTGCCGACCTGGGCCTGCTGGACCTGAGATCGCTGCTGAGAGAAGCTCATTCGTCTTTTGGCGCTAGCTGACCGGGATGTTGCATGATGGAGCAGGGCTGGACGGAGCTGCAGGGGTGTGAGAAAGAACGGCTGTGATTGGCCACAGTCCTCCAATGGCCCGAGGTCTGTCTCTACCTTGGGAAGAGGGGAGGGCTAAAAAATGGGCGGCAGCGAACAGACGCACGCCAGCTCATCCTGCCGCCCGTGTCCGTGCTTGGTTGAACCCTTGAGAAGCCCCTCTGAAAAATAATGGTTTAATGATCGAGCTTCATGCTTTGGGGTTGCCGAATCGTCCGAATGTCATCTGAACCTCTCGCGTCCCGCCCGCGTACTGGTGCCACTGTCTCGGGAAGTATAGCAGAAGCCAGTCTTCTCGGTGGCCTGAAGAGGATTTTCGACGTTGAATTGGTGTGCTTGTTGTGTATCGGTTCGATCCGCCGTGTCTATGATATTTGAAGCTCGGAAAAAGTTGCGAGACGTTGACAAAGGACAAAGAGCCTTGGATGAGAACTGCGTTAGCTTTGTTTGACACACCAATACCTTTGACGGAAATATACCTCCAAGTTCCTTACAAACGTCCATAACGTGTGTCAGCTAACACAATGTCCACGCATCTCGACAGATTCTCAAGATGAGGCTATTTCCAATTTTCATCATGTGCCTAGACTCAAGGCTAGCAGTTGACGGCGCATGATGCGATCATTACCGCTGAGAGCAGTCAGAAAGAAAATAATGCATAAGTTAACCAGATCCAGGCCCCGGTAACTACGTCCGCGAGACTTCCGACACCGGGTGCTTGTTGACGTTGTTGAGATATATCGAGTCTCCGAAATCGGTTCTGATTTCTTTGATGGCAGCCAAACTTGAACAGCCTGCCTCGCATTATCAGTAACGGTTTAACAGCCATCCTTGGATGCTGACTTACCAAGAATTTAGAATCCAAGAATGATGCTGCACTCTGAGAGCCTGGACGTCCTGGAAGCAGGTCGAGAGATTCTTGAAACTGTTCTCTGATATTTCTGAGGCAAGCAGAATGGATCAAGAAGATCAGAGATGGCAAATGTTCTCATACACCAATCAGGGAATCCAGCTGTATATGCGCGATTGTTATGTGGTCTCCAACTCCCATCTCCTCCATTCCTATTTTTCGATCTGACAAATGGGGCTTTGAAGGGGAATTGGTGCGTGACCATCAACAGAGAGTGCAACTATGCGTGTAAGGCGACAAAGGCGGTAGGCTGTGAAGACGTCAGAACTTGTCGCCATCCAGGTCCAAAGCTCTGGGTGGTTGCAGTTGCCGCAAAGGTGAATGGGCTGGTGAATGAGGTGTCCCTTCCCGTCACGGCCATCTCTCACTCTGACTCCTTCCTACCTCTTCCAAAACCCTCCATGTGATCTGATCTCTGTCGCGATCAGGTTTACTAGAGAATATTCAAGTCCATCGCCTGACCTAGACGTCCCTTAGGCGCCCTCATCATCATTCTTCGCCGACCATCTCCTCGATATTGTATCTCGCCGCCCGGCAACAGTATGGCCACACGGCCGTCAACCCACCAGGCGCGAACCTACGCGACCTGTACTCACATCACAATGGTACGCGTTTACAGCTTTAACCTTCGTTGCGACAGCTGTGGTAATCATGGACCTCTTGGATGGTTGTACTGCTGTTCCCAGGATCGCGAGGAGCTTCTGCGCGACTCCATTGCTTGCGGAAAGGAGGTAAGATCGATACAACTCACCACTTCAGATATTGTCTGGTTGACTCACGAGAAAAAGGTTACTTTCGACGATTTTGGAAAGCAACTCATCAAGGGCGTTCAGCCCAGACACCGCGGACCGGAGAAGCGAGCTGAGAACGCCGCTAGCTTTCTCGAGGAGATGCCCGCAGAGAAGATTACGAAGACGTACACCAGCGACCAACTTTTAACTATCTTCAATCAACGCAAGCATGTAGGTTGCTGTCGGAGGTCTGGTCGGCGGTCTGAAGCTGACAGTGCATATGGTAGCTTGGCAACGTCCTCCGAAAAGAGTCCATCCACAAGACTGCGGCGACCGTGAAGGAGTCTAGCACCCACGACCTGGGAGAGTTCTTGGACCAAAGCTCCAAGCCTTGGGTCCCAGATCGCAAGAAGGAGTGCCAGTACAAGATCTGCTCCTATTGCCGTCCTGGCGGATCCGACAGAGCAAACATCAGCCTCGACGGCGTCGCTACCGGCGACATTCCGGCCACAGCTGCTACGGGATTCGGATTCCATCTCTTTGGCAAACGGCCAGTCGTTGATTCCAGGCTACTGGGAAACATGGGTCTCCGATCACCATCGACGGTCTCTTCGCCCTCGGACCCCGAAGCTATCAACAGCAGCCCGCCTACGCCAATCAGCGATGACGGTGATGTTGACGCGCACCTAGCCAAAATAGTGTTGCGAATGGGTCTATCGATAGCGCCTCGCGATCCTAGACCGATTTCGCCGTACCCTATCCCGCAGTCGAACCTCCCTCGGTCTCCTGGATCTCCGAATCTTGCCGCACAGGCTGGACGTCGAGAGTCGGTAGACGGCTACACGTCTTTCGAGGATAGCACGGCCAAATCAATGACTCTGCCCTGTGCTGCGGGTGACCGTCTTGGCAAGGATGCAACCGACATGGAAGAGCATGAAAAGGAGGAGGGCAAGTTCTCTGCCAAGCCGTTGGAGGTTCAGAACGGAGTCGCTGTCTTGGAAGAGAGCGTCGAAATGCATGCGCCAGACCTGATGACACAGGTTTGAGTATGCAGATGGAATGAATCAGTAACGAGTCCCGGGCATAGAGGAGACATGTTTGAGAGCACACACGGTGTTCTTTTCTACGCATGAATGGCAGTTGACGGTTGGCGAAACGGTGGTGTTCATACGGCTTTGGTTGCACCGGCGTTGGATCGAGGGAAATACCCTGACTGCTAATGGAGGGTCGTGTGCATTGATTCAATCACTAATACTCGGAAGACATATATATACGAGTCTTCGGAACCTGTAAAATAGTTGCTTGTGTGTTATCGCTTCCTTTTTCTCCCCTCTTGTCACCTTCGTCCCTGTTGATGAACATTCAAGACTGGGTAGGCGATACAGGAAGCATTAATCGTAAAAAAAAACCTCATTCAAATCATGATCTCGATCGATGTTGCACTATGCATTCTATGCATGATCAAGTTTCACTCCTGCTCTCAAGACTCCGCATCATGACCGCGTCCGAAGCTTCTCCCCAGAAGGCAAGATACCAAACTGAGGAAAAAGAACAATAAGATAGTGCGTAACGTTCAAATTCGGACAATGCATTGTCATAACATCCATCAGCATCCTGTTCGGCGGAGCGTCACGCCGGACGTCTCGTAAAGCTACGTCTCCCCCATACCGTCCGTCTTCGCCAGCAAGGCGGTTTCGCGCCTTAGTCTTTCGTGCTCTCCAACACGGCCTTCATCATGGCATTGCCCACAGCAACGGCGTCCTTGAATCTCGGCTGGAAAAACTGCTGCGTCGTCTCGAACCGGTTCTTCCACGTCTCAAAGTGCCCCAGGCTGACGCACTCCGCCCAACCCCTCGCCGCGAACGTGAACTCCAAATCGTCGGACCGGTAAGTGTGGTCCTCGATGGCGGTCCTCAGCGCGTCGTCCAACAGGTCCCTGCTGCGGAAGAGGTGCTCCGCCACGCCCAGCCACAGCCTGAACAGCGGCGTCGAGCAAATCATGTGGTCGTACGGCACGATGCCGAGCTCCGCCCAGCAGTCCACCATGGCCAGCAGGGCGAGGTGGTTGTTGGCGCGCGGCGCCTCCGTCAGGTCCTCCTTCTTGCCCAGCGAGAACTTTTCGAGCAGGTCCGGGTTCAGCAGCGGGCGGTCCGCCCACTTGGGGCTGCCTTCGTGCCCGAAGACCTTCTCCTTGGCGGCGAGCACCCTCGTGCGGAGGGCCCCCGTGTTGCCCTCGAGCATGAGCTTGTAGAGGTCCGTGACGGACCTCGCGAACTGCGAGATCTGCTTGCGCGCCTCCGGGTTGAGGATCGCGAGGCCCGCGTAGACGTGCCACTTTTGCGAGTAGATGCGCAGCATGATGTTGATCTTGACGTTCTCGACGCCGCCGACGTAGCGCGACATCTCCCAGGGGAACTGCGTGTTGGCGTGCCAGGCCTTGCCCATGGAGAGGAAGGCGGCGTGGGTGACGGCCTGGGTGTCGGCGGTGATGCGGTCATGCTCGTGGGCGGTCAGGTAGACGTGCTTGGAACCTAGGACGGAGAGGATGGTCTCGACCCTCGCAACGGAGGCCTGGGATGCACGGTGGGCGATGATGACGAGCGGCTGGTTGCGCGGGTCGACGTTGGGGCCATGGAGAGAGTGGCACGAGACGATGTCGACGTCGGAGGGGAGGTGGCGCTCGAAGGCCGTTATTTCGGGATCTTTGCAGGACGTCTGGCCGCCGACTATAGCGCCGAGCTTCGTTGCTGTGCGACGATGTCAGGATAGCCCCACGCAGCGTAGTGAGAGAAGTGGACGGAGGAGCATACATGGACCGTACTGGGCGATCACGCGGTCAATGGCGGCAGCTTCAACACTGTAGATGATGTAGTCGCTGGCCCGGGATACGTAGTGGCCATTTCGGCAAATTTGTATATTGTTCTATCAAAAGAGGACTTGACTCAGCGCGAGTTGACCGGCAGGGAAGAGAGGCTGCTCCCATACGTTTCCGGAGAACTCTTCTTTCAAGCTCTCGTACTTGTCCTCCTGGTCGCAAGCCATTATCCTGCCGAGTTCACGACGTCAGTCTGTTTTGCCTACTCCTTCTCTGATGGATTCGCATAGCAAAGGGCATGCGCGAAGCTTCTGATTCCTGAGAGCAATGTTAGCTCGTTGCTTCTGGAGAAGAGCCAGGCGAAGCAGGGTTTGAGGTGTTGGTTCAGACAAAGTAAAGTTAAGGTAGCTAGGTGTATCATCATGGAAAGCCCTCAACCGATCCCGGGGCCAGAATGGCTTGCCAGGGGGCCTTGGGCGATACTCTAGCCAAATGCGCTCTTGTCATCATTACCAGGGGAGGAAGAGAGGTGCTCGAAAACGAAGAGTATAGGTAGCTTACCATTTGAATGGCAAAGCGCAGAGGCCCAGCTGGTTGATTGTGAATGTTACTACTCACTTCCATCCAGCGGCAGAGAGCCTCTGCGCATACATCTTCCCCATGTCTCCCATGCCAATCAGGCCGACCGTGAAGTTTTCCATCTCGGCGGGAATGCTCTGAGGCGTAACAGGAGTAGAGGAAGATGCCATGGCTGTGGCGGGTGTGCGCGCGGGTTCCTGCTGTGTGAGAGAAGTCCTTGTGTTTTGTTGTCGAGACTGCCAGAAGTCTGCACGAGGAAATCTCTTCACATCCTGAGGAAGAAAATTTTTTCTCCTCTTAGCTTTTCGCTGGGTCGCGGGGCTGGGTCACGACCGGAGAGCTGAAGCTGTTTTGCAGGTGTGGGATGCAGGAAGGAAAAAAGTTGCTCGCGGTCGTCGTTCCGCTTTTTGAGCTGCTGACGGGGACAGCGGAGGCGCGGGAAGGATTGGCCGAAGAGCCCCTCCTCTGAGCTGTTTAAGTGCATGCGAAGAAACTGGTGGGGGACGAGTGCCGCTTATAGCGGTAATTTGTCAAACCCCCACCAAAGCTTGTAGCTGAGAGCTCTAGGTAGATGCAGCTTAGGTCCAAGACACGACCAGGAACGAAAATCACACAATGTCGGTTCTCTTCACTATTGGGTCTAATGGCTCGGGTCAGCTAGGCATCGGTCACAAGGAGGACGTATCCGTTCCCAAGCAGGCCATCTTTTACCCCGACGAGCCTGAATCTCCTGTGGTTAAGGTCGCTGCCGGCGGAAACCACACGCTACTTCTGACAGAGACTGGACAGCTATACTGGAGTGGCGATGCCACAGGCGGGGCTTGCGGTCTTACCTTAACGGCCGAGACTCAGGAGCCTGTCTTCCAAAAGGTTCAGCTGAGCAAAAATGATAATGAGAATAACGCCACGACGTCCTTCGTTGCTGCGACCTGGGAGGCGTCGATTATCGTCCAGAGAGACGGCGAGGGCAAGGCGACCAAAGTGTACAGCTTCGGAGCAGGACTCAAGGGCGAACTCGGTCTTGGCGAGCTGCTCGTGCGCTCACCCTCGGCAACGCTATTCAAGGAATTTCCACCAGCTGGCACCGAGGTTCTGGACATCGCGGGGTGCATGGGTCACGTCGTTGTCGTTCTAAGCAACGGCGAAGCTTACGGCTGGGGCAATGTGCGCAAGGGGCAAGCCGGAAGCCCTGAGGCCGTCGTTTACTCGCCCAGAAAGATAGATGGCGTTGACTTCAAGATCGCCAGAGCTGTCTGCGGCAAGGACTTCACCTGTCTCTTTGGCAACCCCGACTCAGGCAAACTCCTCGTCCTTGGCTCCGACAAATGGGGCATCAAGTCTTCAGCTCCGGAGTCTGTATCTGAGTGGCAGGACGTAGGCGCAAGCTGGGGCAACGTCTACGTACTCAAGAAGGATGGAGAACTACTTGCCTGGGGTAGGGATGATCACGGGCAGCTCCCGCCGCCAAATCTCCCCAAGCTGTCCAAAATTGCTGTTGGAAGCGAGCATGTCATTGCTTTCACAGATGATGGCAATGTTCTTGCATGGGGTTGGGGAGAGCACGGCAATTGCGGTCCGCAGGTCGAGAACAATGATGTCAAGGGACGGTGGAATATCATTGCATCGTCGAGGTTCATTCCACCTGGTTCTAAGATCACAGGTATCGGCGCAGGCTGCGCTACTAGCTGGGTAACAATTACCACCAGTTGAGCAAACATCACTTCTGTGCCAGCTTGGCAGGCAAAATAAGGACACAGTACGGTGTCAAGCCACTCTTCAACTTCCTCAATTACTCCCGGTAGAACAACCCAAGACGCCTGACATCAGATAGTGGTTGCGTGGGGGCTAGGCCTTCACTGCTGGCAGGGGTGGGATCAAATTCGCCGTTCTCTTCGGCGACGGCCCTACTAAGGCGCATCGCAGATTGGTTCTGGACAAAAGATCAGTAATCATTCTCAAAGAACAGGATAGTAGACTTACCGGTTGGTTGCTGTGATCCCACTCCAACCTAGCTTCCTCCTCCGCTTCTTCATCTTCGTCCCGCACCGGCTCCCATGCCGTCTCGTCATCCACGAATAAGCCCTCTGAACGCATAGTAGCCGGAGGCGGTCTTTGAGACGGCCGCAAATCAAATAACGACGTCCTCGCCATGCCGCTTCTCACAGCAGACGCAGGCGGCGGCGGCATCGTATGTGCGGCAGGTTGCTCTGGTGGCTCAGGTGGTGCAGCGCTCTGTCTCCTAGACCCAGCGGCGGCCTCTAGCTGTTGCTGTGGTCTTTGTGGCGCCTTGCTACCAGCTCTTCCCTTCTTCGTCTTTTGTCCAGGATTACCTCGCTCGCCGACCGTCATGAGGAGGAATTCGCAGTTGATGCCGTCACCTTGGTACCCGAACTGGATCGGGCGGGCAGGCGCAGAGTACTTGGCCGAAAGCGACGTGCCGGCGACGCCGGCGTGCTGAATGATGGCTCGAAAGTCCTTGACGCTGATGACGATGCGGAGCTGCTCCTCGACTTCGATGTCTTCGAACTCTTCTACCTCGATGGCTATCGACGTGTGTAACGGCTTCTTGAGAACCTCTGGTAGCAGTTTAGCAAGCACACTAGCTCAAGAGAGCCAACGCAATGCAACAAACATACCGTCTCCGCTCGTTTTCTCCGCCGTGCCAACAAAGTTAACGTGCTCTCCGTCTGATACGACTTCCAGGTAATCGATACCAGATCCAAAGTGCTCCATGAGCTGCCTCAGGGTTCTCGAAGGAATCTTCCAGTGGTGGACAGCTTCATTCCTGTCGAAAGTGGCGCGAATGGGCACTGCGACCTCGAAAGACAATCTGTGCTCGGACGTGATGCCTACAAATTGTTAGCAATGATTCAAGTTCTGCTAATAACGAGCGGAAAACTTGCCGTTCCGGAAGAACAGTTTGACAATGAAGCGACTCTTGACTCCAGGGCCATCTTGAATCGTCACATCACATT
Source organism: Colletotrichum sansevieriae (assembly GCA_026260285.1). Lineage (NCBI taxonomy): Eukaryota > Fungi > Ascomycota > Sordariomycetes > Glomerellales > Glomerellaceae > Colletotrichum > Colletotrichum sansevieriae. The sequence continues at coordinate 22,481 of JAOQIF010000606.1, read as the reverse complement.
TGTCGATAGAAGTTTCCCTCTCACGGTCTCTCGTGGGATCACCGCCACCGCGACTGCGGAAGATGTTGATCAAAGCCTAGAATAAATGAGCACTTTGCCCTCGCAGATAGTCCCGAGACATACCCGGGTGTAAAGTGTGCAGTAGAACTTCTCGCGATACTGTACTGTGCCTTCGAACTCGTACCGGGAGAAAAAGCGGGAGGCAATGAGAGTGAAGCAGGCATAGGCCGACTTTGATGAGTTGAGAGTAGAAAGGAGCAGCTGTCAGTGAAGTCAGTGTCACTACTCGATCACATCACACAGGCGATGGCGACGGGGACGACACACCTGGTCCTTCTTTGCCTCCAGGGAGACTTCGTCGCTGAACTTGTTCAGGCAGGTTAGGACCTCACGGAGTGCAGTGACGGCATCCTCACTGAGAGTGAAGTTCAAGACAGCCATCGCAGCGTCCGTCAAGATCTCGTGTTCAGGACTATGATGTCATTGAGGCTGATTTCATGGATCTGAAGTAAGTTCGATGTCGAGCGGCCGATGGTGTCGTTTGCATTGCTGCGGATGAAGACGCGTCTGGTCGGTCGCGTAAAGTGGTGAGGTTCGGGCCGGTGCGGGGCCTTGCCGCAGCTGCAGTGGTACGATCCGCTGAAGGACAGCGACTGACGCCGCGACTCAGCACCCTACATTGTCCAGAAGAACGCTAAAGTCGTTTCCATCCACCAAAATCCACACCTCAAGTAAGCTAGTTTCTTCAGTGTTTCGTCTGGTGTTTTTGTAGATTTGGACAGAAAATCATGACGGTAAACATCGTAAATTGGAAAAACATACTGCTTGCGGCTTTGGATTGTATTGAGAACGGATACTTCAACGGCAACCGCAAATGGAAGATGTGACGATCGAACAGGTAGTGCAGATCCAGCGGATCAGTAACACCGTCTTCCATAAAAAAAAAAAAAAAAAAAAAGTATGATTGCTACGTCCTTCTGTTGATAGTTGCTGAGAATCAACACAAACCAATGGAAACAGCGCGAGAAGAATCCACATGCGGCATGTGCCTCTTGTGACGCTTCTTCTTGCGTGTTATACAGAGCCTCCCTGATGCCAAGTGGTGGGAAACTAGGATATGTCTCGAAGCCAACAGTGAGGGTGTCTAGTGCGGGTTTCAAAGACCCAAAAAACAACGCCGCCTCAACATGTCTTCCTGTCCTGGGTCTGGCTGTCACATTTTAGTCTGTGTATGCTTCTCTGCCTTGGTGCTCTCATCATATTAACCCAAGTATGCAGCGCGGACGAGCGAGACAAAGGATAATTCTATAAACCGTGAACAAGAGTTTCAGCCAGGCTTTAAGAGAGCCAAAATTCAAATTATTCTCTGAGAATGGTAAATAGAGCTTCTCGAACCCAGGCCTTTGAACTGCAAAAAAAGAAAAAGAAGGCGGAGCAAATTAGTAAGTCTAGGTGTAACCCCCTGGTGAGGACCTGTTTATGTATCTCACCTGTGGGACAAAGATCTTATATCCAGGAATACCTTAGCCAGCAAGTTTGCAAGAAGCCATCCCCACACCCATTTGTTGGGCTAGACTCATACCTAAGCATAAATCATCGCAGCATTTTGAACTTCCAAGAACTCAGCTGTATCAAACCAGCTGAAGATAGAAGACCTTGTCATCTAGACGTGGCATCTCAACGAGCAGAGCAGCGACTTTATAGGAGCAGATCAGGGACATGCGACAACCCTGTGCTACCGACCCCCATAGGCATATCAAGGTCTGTTGCCCCATCCAAACCACAGTCTCCTCCTGAAGCTTCATCATTCTTCCCAAGCCTATATATGGTTTAGTCTGGGGTTGAGTGCTCATGACTGATCCTTGCCTCGTCCCAGATGCCATTGCTTAGACCGGCAAGGACTTCGATGTTCACCAGACTTAAGCCTTATGAAGTATACATCACCAGCTTAACTTACCCGAGACAAGAACAGCACAAAGGACCCATATCACTATTATCACTATTACATTCACAGTTATTCACATAGAGAATCCCAAAGCAAGTGCATAGGTATTATAATCAAGACACAGGGAGAAAACAAACACCCCCAGTATTACAAGAAGCCATTTGCGCATCTGTCCCTCCCGCGCCCCAAGCGATTCCCAAGCCTGAACCAATTCAATGCTAGAATGCCAAAGAACAAAAAAAAAACAAAAGTCTCACAAACTCCCAGCCCAACGCCCATTGTGCTATGCTTATGACTCCTAAACTTTCGTGTTCTGCGTGTGTGCTCACTCAAAAATCAACATGCACTAAGGTCGATGATGTCCTCGACTTGGGTCGCAGAGTGTCAATAATGGACGTCCTGCGAGATGAGAACCGATGCGGCCGCACACCAATAGGCGGCAGGGGCTCCATGTTGTCAAAGACGGGAGGAAGTTGCTGCTGCTGAACCTGTGGCTGGGGCTGGGGCTGCGACTGCTGACGGCGCTTCTCCTTGGCTTCTAACCAGTGCTTTCTGACCCCGGAGCTCTAATCCCATGAGACAAGATCCTTCTGCTTTCCGCTCTCATCTAGCTCAACCACCACAGCCGCGAACTCGCCGCGCTCATCCTCGGCCTCAAGGTCCTCGAGCTCGAGCTCCACCTCCTCGCCATCCTCAAGCATCGTCTTGCCCTTGCGGAGGTAGTCGCTTCTGATGTCCCAGCCAAACTTCCAGACCCAGGCTTCGAGATCTGAGAAGGCCTGGCCAACGGCGGCTTGCTCGGGAGTGGCGCGAGAGTTCAGAGCGAGGAGTTTCTCGTTCAGACGGCGCTTGTAGACGATGAGAGCCATCCTCAGATCGCGGGCGTACGCCGGACCGTAGTCGAGGACGGAGCCATCGAGGTAGCGCTCATTGTAGACGAGCTGGGCAGTGATGGTTTGCAGGAGCGAACGCGCAAGCTCAGGGTGCCTGAGGGGCAGTGTGTAGGACTTGAGAACGACGGAGACCAACATGTGCCACCACTGCTGGATGCAAGCCTCGTTGCCAAGGTGCATGCCGACAAGGAAGGAGAACTGGAGTTCGCCGACAATGTCTTCATCACCGACCCCAGCTGACAAGAGATGGGCAGTCGCATCGTTTGCCTGCTCCGTCCGCACCGGGCCGATACTTTCCACATTGTAAGTTTTGGCAGCCTGGCTGAAGGTAAAGTTGAGCTCGGTGCTCGCGACGACACTGGGAATTCTCTTCTCAAGCTCCACCTCGGCGGGTAGCATCAATGCGCCCTTGACGCGGTCCGAGGTGTGCACCGCCCAGTCGCCCGCCTGGCGCGAGGTGAGCCTGCTGAGCAGGCTGGCGGTGATGGAGTTGGTGAGCTGCTGCCAAATACTGGTACTTCTTGCGAACTCGGGATCCGGGCTGGGCGAATGCGACGAGACGGCCGGCTTAACGTTGGCGTTGAGGGCACGGAACTGGTAGGGAGCCAGCTTGGGGTAGATGTCGCGGATAATATCCTTCTGGAAGCGAGCCTCGACCTGGCTGGCGGGTTCGCCGATGACCTCGTTGAACTTGTCCCACTGCATTACGTGGATCTTCTCCGTGGCCGAGCTGATGATCCAGAAGCCGCAGCGCGTGGTGCTGGCCTCCGTCTCCGAGACCCAGAAGAAGTGAGGGCCTGGCGGGATATCTCTGACGCCAAGGAACTCGCGGGCTGTGAAGGAGACCGAGTCGTAGCCCACGGTGAAGTGCGCGGGCAGATCCATCATAAGGACAATGTCGCCGCCGCCGAGGGAATGCTCATGCGGGGCAGCGGGCAGCTGGTCCTGCTGGTCGTGCTGAATTTCCATGACATTGTCATTATCGATGGGCGCCAGAGGAGGCAGTTCATCGTTGTCATGAGCAGTGTTGGGATTCATGGCGGTGACTTCCTGCGACAGCGGCGAGTCGAGGGCTGAGTGGACGTGCAGGCTGCCGAGCGGATGGGTGCCGGTGATGCGGATGGATTTGCATGATGGCGCGGTGGTGGAGACGGAGGAGTCGGACTTTGGCAGGTCCGATTTTTTGAGGAGGGCGGGCCGGACGTTGGAGTCGATGGAGACGCCGGAAGTCATTGTCGGAGACGTTGAGCGTCCAATTGCGATTTAATAAAGGCGGCAAAAAGATAAGGGACGAAACGCTGGATTGCTGCCGGTTAAGCGTGTCGGAAATTACTCGTCTCGTAGCAATATGTTGCAGAGTGATGCTGGTGAGGATTTTTTCGGTTCGAGGTGCTGTTTAGTAGAAAAATCTTGTAGTCGGCAATAATACTGAGAAGAGGCTGCACGACGCAGACGTCAGGGCGGAACGAGCGAGGAGGGGAAAAAGAAGGGAAGCGGTTGCTGCCTTTGGCTTGCAGAGCTGAGGGACGCAATTTTCTTTTTCTTTTCTCAAGAAAAATTGAGGTAGGAGGAGGTGCGACTTAGGCAGCAGAAATTTGAAGAGGCAAGGTAGGTGTAAGATGGTTGTAGCGGTGCAAAACCCGCGAGAGCGGCGGGGTGCGAACGAATGGTTATCGAGAACGAAAGTGTGCGACGACTGAAGGACGAGAAGTGGAACGAGCGATTGACGTGGGCGAAAAATCCCAAGGTTGAAGGAGCGAGAAGAAGATCGTGGAATGTGACCCTGCAGCGGAGACAACCAAGATTTATTGCAGTCTGGCACTTACGTCGTCTACTACTGTCTACTCGTCTTGTCCGGAGGAGGGGCTCCTTCCCTCGCATCTCACATCGGTTACCTTTAGCTTACCCAGCATTACAAGACGGCAATTTCCCCAGAGGACCAGCGCCTTCCTTCGTTCCAGACCTCCCTCGTTTCCGTGTAAGACACTCCGGGAAGGAAAGGCACAGAGACCAGGTAGGAGCACCACTCAAAGCCCTGGTGCGCGTGTGTGTGTGTGTGTGTGTGTCTGTCTGTTCCAGGTTTGACGTCGCTGGACTGCAGACTACGTCATAGGCAGTGTGTGGTGAGATTGCGCGTTCAGGTCGTGGTGGTGGAGACAACGGAAGTTTAGGTAAGCAGCTTCGGCGCCGAAAGAGCTTAGCTTACATTGCTTGCAGAGGCAGTGATAACAATGATAGCGATAGCGATAAGCGAGGCTCAGCATCGCGACGTTGTGGATCCTTCAAGATGCATTGCAATCCATGATTGCGACCAACAGTCGCTAGGCTCTAGCTACGCTCTGATGCGAGTCTGTTTACATCCTGATGATGAATGCCATACATGAACAAACTGTCAAACTTGTACCTGGCTAATCTCCTCTCTGATAGCAGGCCAGCAGTTGTCAACTAACCTCCGGTATCTACCTAGCTAACCTGCCCAACTGGCTAGCTATGGGAACTAAACGGGAACCTCAATCAAAAGCCAACAACCAAAACCCACAACACCGTTCCCAAACGGCGTAGCACCGTGACAACGACCCCCGAATCCCCAGCGTTGCCTTGGGGGCCAAAAACTAGACCTGCAAAACCCTTTAAGGTACGTGACTAAGGTATCCTGCCGTCGTCCACCGAAGCGGCACCCAAAACAAAATTAAAGTCCAGCAATAAAGTCGACGCTAAACCCATCGACAACATGGGAATCTAATCTCTAAGACGAAACGACTCGCGACAACGCGTCCAAAAAAAAAAAAAAAAAAAAAAAAAAAAAAAAAAAAAAAGCAGCGCCAGACCTATCCCACCGGGATCTCCCTACCGGCTGGGTGCCGGGGGGGTTCCTCCCGATACTTTCAACCCACGCAACCCGCCCGCGCCCCGAGGGATACCTACCTCCTACCTCAGCACAGAGCACGCGACACAACCCCCCGCTTTTTTTTTCTCCCTTCTGCTCCGGCCCGTCTCCGGCCCCCAACACCACGGCAACCCTCGATCAAAAACCCAAACCAACGACGAGCAAACACACCTTCGTGCGAAAGAGGGGAAATCCAGAAAATTCTGAAGGCTTCAGGCATGGTCGCGCTAGACCTGCAAACCTGGACAGCGTACACGTACACCCCGACAAATTGCATCACAGCTGCACGAACGATACGGCGTAACACCTTACCCATCAGAAATAGAACTTGGCGGGAACATTAAAAAAAGAAACTGCATGTAACCTGCACTCGTTCGTCGTAACCTTACACAAAAATCCTTCGACCAGCTCAAACTAGGGATTTAGGCTCTCGAATGGTACCAACGCACCGGTGTCACTGTTGGACAAAAGGGTACACCCATGTGATTGTGGTGCATCACTACACAAACCAACTCTCCAACCTTTTTCCGACTCACTCGCACCCGTCGCCCGTCAATTGGGGAAAAAAAAATTAGCATCGATATGCCTTGCTGAGAGACCCCAAACTCCAAACTGTACCACGTGCACGTCTCAATGGAACGTTCTTTCTCAAAACTCTAAACCGAAGTCCATCCTTCAATGCAGCACGCCAACGCCAGAACATTTCCAATGTCAAATCATCACACCAACCACCACCACACAACATAACCGCCAAACTCTCTCTACGCCAACGGGGGAAAAAGAAAAAGGGCGGCAAGAGGAAGTGTATTTCCATAACGCCGCCTCATGCAATCTATCTATTCGAGCAAATATACCCTCCCTTCCAAAACCTTCTTCCACCCTCTGCCTTTTTTTTTTCTTTTTTTAAAAAAGAAAACCTTTCCGTGGTGAAACAAAAGAAAAAAAAAAAAATCCATGCATACATCCATGCATGCTCCAATCAACTACAAATGAGAAACCACACTTTCAATCTACTGCAAGTTCTGCAACTAACCGCTCGCTTGTATAAGTCGACCCATCAGGAAGGAAAAACGACCACCAAACACCATTAAGAATGCCCTTATCCACGCCTATCCCGCCTCCCGTAGCGTCACTTTCACAAGATCATTTCTTTCCGAGCCGAAGCGCTAGGACGAGGGAGGGGAAGAGAGGATCAAGGACTTGACAAGAAAAAAAAAGGAGGAAAAAGATGCGAGAAACCCTGTCTCTTATGCACGTAAGAACCACACGCAGGTCTAAACTCGTAAAGGAATGGTGTCACCACCGCGGACAACACCACCACCACCACCACCACCACCATCATCCACATCCATGCCCGCCCTAACAACCATCCAGCCTGCGTCATCCGGCAAACAAACAGCAGCATCGAACACCCCGGTCCGCCAATTCTTCAGCAGCTTCAGCCTCAGCCTTACTTCACTTCGAAAACTACCAAACCCCATGTACTCCACACTGTGTTCGTCCAAGGTAGGGAAAGACTCGGCTCTAGCTCCTTCGCCTCGCTACCTGTCCGGGTCGCCTTGTTTTTGCATTCCCGTCCGTCGTATCACCACGAGTCTGTCCCAAGCCAGGTCTCACATCTCAAAAGAAGCTTGGTAACCCTTTAATGTTGTTTGTTGCCAAAAATGTCTTTCGCATTTCACTTTTCCGGAACTACCTCGAAATCAATCTCAACTGCCAAAAAACGCAATCTGTCGACGCCCTGAACGTCCATGTATGTAGGTATCTCGGTCACCCCAAAGATCCACCCTCGCCAGCCTTTTGCCTTCGCACTATACCTAGAAAGAGTCCCTGTTTTCCCAAGTTTCTCGCCGTCCAAGAGAGGGCAGTCTTCCCGGGGATCTAGAGTTTGAAACTGAGAAGGAGAAGAAGTCTTCTGCCAACAATGGAGTCGTGACTGGAGTTCGTCCCTGACTCCCGGGAGATGCTATTGCTACCTGACCACACCGGTCCCGTTTATCTGGCCGTAGCGAAGTTGCTGCGTCCATCGTCTTGACGTTGCGATCAGGTCAGGTATTGATAAAGGCTCCCCAGGACTCGGCCATGTCTGCCAACCAATGCGAGCCTCCAACCATTTCGTCAAATCATGACCGCCCCAAACCGTCCTCGTGAATGCAGAACCACACCAGTCCAAATGAAACCCATTGCCCAATGCATCATCTTATGTGTAGGAAAAAGCGAGAACAAAGACATCAGCATAAATGCGATGCGAATGAAAGGAAAGCAACCCAGGTGTGGCTGGGTCTATGGGGAAGGTTGCAAGTGACGCATCAAAACCATGCTGTGCGTGTACTCGATCGAAATGAGATCATTTCGAAGCCAAAGGGCGGATATCGCTTCATAAACCAGAATTTTGCCGCACATCTAATAACCGAAGGAGAGGAAGTCGTAGTATAGACAGATGCAGAACGGCCGTCGTCGTGTGAAAGGGAACCCGATAATGTACAAGCCATTTCCCCCTTCTATCATTACGGTTGGGTCCTTTCCGATGACAGCCCCGTGCAAATCAGCCTGCCTCATTGGCTGGTTGTCTGACTGGCGTTATCTGCCAATGCAGTCAGTTTCCCATGCTCGTCGGATGCGTTGTTCCAAACTAACGTGAGCTGTACATGCTCTGGTTGGGCTGGCCGTAGGGAGACTGAGGCTGGTAGTTTGCCGAGTACATGTGGGAGCTGTTGTACTCGGGAAGAGGCTGCTGAGGCACTGCTCCTGCTGATGGAGGGGCTGGGTACTGCGACGGTTGGTAGCCGATGGGTGGCAACTGAACCTGGCGACTGGTGCCGTATGCGGATGCCGATGATGAACCGTCAGCAGCAGCCTGGGGGTCTGCGGAACCATTCTGAGCTGCCGCTGCCGCTGCCGCAGCAGCCTGACGCTGGCGTTCCTCCTCAGCCTTGCGCTGGGATTCCTCCTCCTTCTTGCGCGCCTTCCACTCCTTGCGGATTTCCTTGAATTCTGTGAAGCAGGAGGTTAGTCTGTGGCAAGCGATGAGTAGCACCGTGAGGAAAAGGTGCGATTCGGTCTGAAGAATTCTGCCAGATAGAAGCCTCGAAGGCCTGGCGCGTCTCAGTGCACGATCGCACCCTTATCTCCGAATTCATCACATCACGTATAACAAGCTCCAAAACGTACCCTCAGGAGTTCTCTTCTGTCCGTGGGACTGCATAGTAACATGCGCATTGAGGTGGTTCAGCGTTCCATATGCCTTCTCACAACCGTTCCAGCCGCACTTGTACATGCGCTCTATTTCCTCGTATCTTCGACGGGGTCGCTTGTGCTGCTGGGCACCGGGGATCGGAACGAAAGAATAGACCTGATGTCCGAACTGATACGTCAGTACACTGAATCTCAGGTTTGACCCAAACATAGCGCGCGTGCCAGTACCAGATCGCGTATCAATGGTGTTCCGAAAAATGGGACCGCTCGATCCGATTTTCGCAATCTCCAAGCCAAGCAAGAGAAGTCTTGAAAAAGGTGCCACCATAGATATCATGGCATCTCTCGACTTTGGTTTCCGGCGCTGGCACATTTCAACTTCAACACGCTCCGCTGATCAACTTACCTGATTGGGACGTCCCTGGGGAGGGGCGGAGCTCGGTGTCGGGGGGAAAACATGACTGGCGGGAGTCAGGGGACCGGCGCTGTGTTGACCGTAGCCGGTCCAGTCGGGACGGGCTTGCGCGTAGGGATGCTGGTATGAGTGCGACATGTCTCCTGGCGGGGGACCGTAGGGAGAGTGCTGTCCGTACGCGTAGGTAGGACTCGGCGCCGCTATCGACGGATCTATGGGTACATCATGGTCAGACTTGGCCAGAGGGACCTGATGGTGACGGCCATCTTGCTGGGGCAAAGACGGACTGCTTGCTTGCTGCGCCATGCCTCCGCTGCTACCGTTGTGGTTGCTAGCTGGATGATATGATCGCTGAATGTGTTCAGGGAAGGATCCTGACCGCGCAGAAGGCGGGTAGACACTGTACTCGGAGGTGGGAGTGGCCGAGGTAGAGTAGTTGCTGGGGCGAACCTCCTGCTGGGTCGCGTATTGCGCAGCAGATGCGTGATCTGCAGTAGAACCTTCAGAACGGGTGTCGCCGCAGTTGCTTGGGTAAGGCGAAGGCAAACCTGACTGCGAGTACTCGGTAGCACTGCGTTCCATAGAGGTGCTGATGGAGGCGAGAAGCGAGCTGATGGCAGCGGCTTCTGGGCGAGAACCTCCGAGCTGGGGCGAACCTGAAGAGAGCAGTGAAGCTTGGTTGTCAACGAACTGGTGTTGCGTTGGGACCAAGAACATGCTACAGTTCAGTGGAACGTCTTGGGTCGCAAAGAATGGCCGGAGAGTTCTTAGTTCTCAAGCCAACGACAGGTTCGCAGGTTCGGGATGGAAGACCGTCTGTTTTTTTGTTTCCGGGTTGAGAAGCGGTAGGTGAATTGATCCAAGGCGCGACGGTTTCTCAGGTAGCGGCGGTTGGCTTGTACTTGAAGAATGGAAAGAAGGGTGATAGAAGGACGGTAATAGACGAATGATACCGGAGTGAAGTGAGACTTGAGGCGGCGCGGCGATGGTGTATAAAGATGGCGGCCAAGATAGCGCGGACCACCCAAGGGCTCGGGTTTATGGTTAAATGGGGATGTGATGACAACAAAGTCGACTAGCCACGGCCCTGAGCGAGGATCTCTCAAAGTGGCAAGGATAGCGCTGTCTTTGCCAGATCACGGAAAGAACGCCTCTTTTTTTTTTTTTTTTCCCTCTTTCTCTTTCCTGATCGAGGGGAGGTTGATGGTATTGCCTGGGGAGAGCGGCACTAAAATAGTGCGCTAACTCTGGTAAAAGATGGGCTGGCCTCTCCGCCTGAGTTCAAGGGGAGCGGTCTAGCGTCTGGATCGGAGATAGGGCAGGGGTGAAGGCCCACGGGCTGGGTGTGGTTTATGGAACGCGGGACCCAAAGGCGGCGAACAGTGCCGCGAGTACACACTCGTCGAGGAGTCGCTGTAGAAGGCTTCCGGCTGGAGGTAGGGAGGGCGATGGTTGAGTGGAGAGCGTAGAGGATGGGACGTCAAGGGGTTCCTCTTTGCGTATAGCACAGGGTGTGTCCTTTCTTTGATTGGGGTAGGCGTCTGTCTGGATTTGGCCTGGTCTGGGCTGGGACCTGACTTGAGGAATCTGGATGTTACGTCCTAGAGGCGATGAAAGATGGGAACCCCGAGAAAGCGGCTGACTCTTGTCTGATCTGGGTTGCGGGTGCAGGACAAGGCAAGATGCAGGTGCAGCAGAGGGGACGAAGAAGAAGACGCAGAAGCGAGGGCGCAATGCAGGCGGAGATGTTGAGGTGAATGCGCAACGATGTGCGTGAGGATCGAAGCCAGGTGCGAGAGAGTGACGGAAGCTTGTGTGATTTGTTGCACTACTACAGCGCAGCGCAGCTCAGCAGGGCACCTCGGGTAGCGTGGGTAGGCTGGGCTGCGAGGTTGAGGCAGCTAGGTGGTGGGCTGCTGGTGCCGGTGCGGTAGGGGGGCGTGGAGGCCTTGGCCTGGGTGCTGATGGTGGGTTGAGGTGGTTGTGGTGTTGGTGGTGTTGGTGGTGGTTATGGTGGGTTTTTTTTTTTTTTTTTTTTTTTTTGTGTTGGTGGAGGGTGGGTTGCTCCTTCTTTCTTTGCCGACTTTTGCTCGAGTCGTCTGGTCGAGTTCGAGGTGACGAGGTATCTTTTTCGGCAGCGGGAGACGCACGCTAGACACGACAGAAGTCTGCACGGTACGTGCTGTAGCCGTAGAGTAAGGTAGTGTTAGTTGCAAGCGGCAGGTAAAGTGTGAGCGTGCGTTGTGCGCGTGCGCGTGCGCGTGCGTAGGATAGTGCGATTTCTCCCCCGTTAGTGCTAAGGAGATATAGCGCTGGCGGCGTAGGTGGGAAAAAAGTACCACGGATGAGTATCCGTACCGCGTTGAAAGAAATAGTGTGGATGATGGAAAGTGGGTGTATTATGGATGTGGTCGCAGACGTGCGGACGGGAGGAGAGAAAGGTATCTTTCTCTTTCTCTGACTCTTTGGCTTTGGCTCCGGATAGCTAGGCAAGGTTAGGTGAGATCAAGCAAAGACCTGACACTTGCTAGCAAAGGAAGGGGAAGGGGGGGAAGGGGAAAGCTAAGGAACTGGAACTGGTTGTGGAAGGGGGTGAAGGGGGTAAACCCAACGAAGGTTATGACGAGGGGAGAGAGGTTCGATCTTAGCGCCGTTCCCGGGAGAGAAAGACGAATTTAATACCTTACTCTCGGACGGATGAGGGAAGGGTTGGAACTTGGAAAGGGAAAAAGGCAACAAATAATTGGGGTTGAGGTAGGTAATATTGGGTTCGCCTGGCTATCGGGTCAGCGACGAGGGCTGGACGACCCGAGGTGACTTGATGTGTGGACTTATGTGTGCGGCTTCGGGTGGAGACGCGCGACGACAGCTTCCCTGCGAGGAGGGGGGGCACTGGATGGAAGCAGGTGAGGAGGATGAGGGGCAGGGAGGCGTGAGATAGAGAGAAACAAAAATTCACGAAGACCTCCAAGGGAAGAAAGAAGGAGTATCAAGGTGAGGATGAGGGTTCGAGGACAGTCAGGGACGGCAAGTGGAAGACGAGAGGAGAAGGAGCTTATCCAATCCAACGGGAAAACCAAGGGAAGGAGCACTACAACTTCGTTCATTGAGGCAGGCGCTGCTGAACTGGTTGTTTATGATGGAATTGCTGATGCTGTCCCTACCTGGTAGTTAATACGGTATAAGGTAAAGTAGGTATGCTACTAGGAATTCTTCCCCCGCCCTCTTGCTCTGGTAAACGCGACAACAGAAATTCAGAGGATGAAGCTATCAAACAAACAGCAGGCGAGACAACTCCTGCGTGTCTACCATATTACAGGTGAGTACCTACCTACTACTAGTAAGGTAATGAATGATAGACAGATGAAAGAGCATGACAACGCGGGATGCTCCGGGCAGCGTGAACAATGCATCTACGACCTGGCAATCTTTCTTCCTCGCCCCGGAACAGCAGTGCAAAAAAAGCCGAGTTCAATCAGTCTATTTCGTTTCGATGCCATCCATCTGCACGCTCCTATGTCAAGTGTGAGACGTGCCACGCAATGGAAGAATCGGTACTTCATCTAAAGGTACCTACCTGTCCGAAATATGGGCTTCAGGCGGGCAGATCAGGCATCCTCCTCCTCCTCGCTCTTCCTCAAGGCGCAAATTGATCTGAGAGATGACGAGACCATGCACCGTGGAAAGACCACGCCCTGTGAAAGAGCATCAAATATACCTGAGGCAGAAGTACGGATGAGAGGTCGATACGTGCCTCCGCAAGTCCCAAGACGTAAAGGTTTTGGGCGGCAGGAGACGGGCCCCAATGCAGCCAGGCGGCGGGTACAAATTGGGCTCTGCTCTGTGCGAGTCTCCCACAGGGCAGCGCTGCGCGATCCTCGCGACAGGCTGCTGGGTACCAGGTTCTGCATCTCGAGCCTTGGGGTGTTGGGTCTTGGTCTCTTCCAGGGGTGTGAGATTTGTGTCTAATGGTGCGCCTGGCAAAGTACCTAAGTACTTTGTTCGGCTGGGATGGGATTCCACCCTGCCACCCTCTCCCCTCCGATACGTACCGTGACCTTCCCATCCCAGTGGCTGGCAGGTGGCAGATGTTTTTCCCTCCTGACCTGTGCGCTTTGATGGCGCTCGTTGAAGCCACTGCAGAAAGACTGGTGATGTCTGTGACAGTCGTGGCGATGATGTGATCGTGTACCAGGGAGGTTGTCTTTCTGCTTGGCGACGCTGGCCTCTCGATGCCGATGCCGGTGCTAGCCAAAGGTGCGTCGTGGCTGGTGGCTTGACAACAAAACCAGCGCCAAGGTATCAAACTCAGTCAAAGTCATCTACTTTATCATAGTAGTACGGTACTGAAGTAAGGTAAGGTAGTTGCTCTACGACTCTTGAGCTGCTGGTAATAGTAGATGTACCATGGCAGACCAGACTTTCTTGGTCATTCATCACTTTCTCATACTTTCCAACGCGCGTCCGACCTGACCCAGTTAGATGAAATAAACAGCATCAATGGATGAATCAATAAATTGGCCCAACAGGAATCCAGAACAACATCATGGAACGGACTCCTTCTCCGACCTCATTACTGAAGTAAATCAGGGAAAACGAGATGCTGAGTGCCGATTCGTGTGTCAGATTTATTTTTTCCCCGATGGAGACTTCGCTGCTCGGGAAGGAGTCTTGTCTTGTCATTAGTTTACGCCCAATGTGTTTTTTTTTTTTTTTTTATCCTTGACGCTGCTTACACGTCCATTTCCCAGGATGCCCGTAGATGCCAGTAAATTTGCTGTGCTCTGCATCCATGTTGTGCGTGTTGACCACATTAGTGAAGATAATAAGACCACGATATCACAATGATTACACACCTCGAAATCACGCGGTAGCAGACACACAAGAAAGGGATGTGGCCGAGGATGGGGGCGTAGGCTTGACGTGCCTGACTTGTTTGACTTGACTCTTGCAGCCATTGTCCAATTACCCGTTCCTGGAATCGTCAAGTCGAATTTTTTTTTTTTTTTTTTTTGGATCGCCTATTCTGAACAATGACTGGGAAGACAGTGCAGGAGGGTACCGAGCAGCACGAGGGGAAAAAAACAAAACAACAAAAAACTCGTTATTCCCGATGCTGCCCGACGGCGGCGGACGCCGATGCCCTTTTTTCCCTTTCCCCTGTGGCAATGCCCACACGCTGGAAGCTCGAAAACTTCTCTTTCTTCCATCAGTGTCTCTTCTCCCCGTCGCCTCTCCGCCTATGGACCTGAGGATCGGGATCCCGTAGAGCCGTAGGGGCCGCCTGATGCCGGATCCGCCAACTTGACTCGTGAGCGGGGACGGACCAAACAAAGGATATGTCGATTACATGCAACAGCTTGGGCCTTCTGTAAGTCCCGTATCTAGTGTGCCGTAGGTGATCGATGATGTTTTCGGGATTCTATTGGCGTACGGATTTGGATGACTGTACCGCAGTACGTGAATGGCCAGTTGTGGATTTCTGGTATTTGATTTTCCAACACTCTATCGAGGAATGATAGTTGAGGCCGGCCCTCCACTTCGTTTTCTGCCCCCTCTCATCCCAAGACCAGGAAAGAAGAGAATCGTGATGATTTGCACTTCGAAGCTGAGGGTGGACGCTGGACGGGGCTGATCCTGGCTCTTGGTATTTTGGCACAATCGTGATGCGCAGGATGGTGCAGGCAAGCTGGTGCAGGCAAGCGAGCAAAAGCCGCGAAGCGGGCCGTATGATGTACCGTGATAGAGCCGCGCAAAAGTTGAGCAGTCGCAAGAAAGAGCAGCGACGCCCAAGTAGATGCAAACCAAAAATCCTCGAGAAACCGAGAACGGGGCCCCAGCACGAGAACCCTGTTCCCTGCCGCACAACCTTTGGGATTTCTACGGTCGAGGATCCTGGCGGTAAGAATTGACAAACTGTGGCGGCGAGGGGCGTGGACGGCCGGAGGACGTGGCAACACGTATAACTGACCGACATAGCATTCGCACGCACAACCAAGACATGCCGAACTGTGTGCTGCACGACCACCTGCTGCTGGCTCTGCTGGCGGTGTTGTTGCACCTCCGGATGCATGACACTCCCTCAGAACGGCGAATTCAAGGTCTTGGTCTTATTCTTGGCCTTGCTTTGGGAGGATACCGGGCGGCATAGCGTCATTGCCTCCCCCGGATGTCTCGACTGGGCGTATGGGAACTCGCAGTGGTAGCAGTCTTCTGATGGTTGCGAGGAAGCACGTCGGTGCTTTGGTATGTAGGTAATGCACAGCACACCGAAGGTCTCCCGAAGCACTGGGAGGGGTCGATTATGCGTAGCGCCAAGAGGGACGGCGAGGTAAGGGGCTTGGGACAAGCACACGGCCGCCGCACATTCTTGCATAGGAAACCTGGAGTCTGGAGATGGGCGGGTTAGGCCCTCCCCGCCGTAAGCCTGCAAGGCAAGGTAGGGCTCGTTGCGAGAAAAGGAGTTAGACCTCGAATAGGATGGCTGGCCGCGCCGCGGAACGGGAGGGTAGTGTCTGCCTCGGTACCGAGCGAGGAGGAGAGCTGATGACGGAGGTTACAACAAGCAAGCTAGGTCCAGGGCCGGATGACCGCGGCCGCGGAGCTGAGGAGAGCTGCATCGCGAGTGGTTTTTTTCCCCCCTCTGAGGGATGTTTGGTGGTGAACGGGCGAGTGGTGGCAGGATGTGCCGTGCAGGTTGCAAGAGAGCGAGCGAAGTACGGCGGCACGGCGGCACGGCGCACAGCATGTATGGGGTTCCTTGCCTTTGGGTTTTGAAGGGAGTTGCCGCCGATCGAAGTCTGCTCGTGCTCGTGCGGTACGGTTACTGGTAACTGGATTGCTGGGATGCCGAACGCAAGGAAAAATTGTCCTAAATCCACATCAATGGTCAGTGGCGGGCATCGGCGGCGGTGTGGGCCTGCACTGCACTGCGCTGCGAGCTGAGGGGACTTTCTACGCGTGAGATATGAGATTCAATCCACCATCACTTGCACCTGGTAGAGCATTACATGTCATGGAAGAAACAGAGAAGAATTGACGATGGAAGCCCTCGCGCTGCTGCCAAGTGCTCGAATCCGGTGTGTAATGCGGTAGGTGAGGAGAAACCTTGGGCCTTGGAAATGTGGTCCGGCGATAACCAATGTGGAAATTCACAACTTGAGGAAGGGCGAAAAGTACCTTACGTGCCGAGTCTCTGCAGTACGTGCTCCACACTGTGTGAAAGGAACATGGGAAAGACACCACCAGGCAGTCAGTCTGGGCGGTAGTGACTTTCCAATGCACCTGCGGATTGGATCCTTGTTCTTTCCATTTGAAGGCCTCCATCCAGTAATGGGTCCTCCAGGGATAAGATAGTGGGGTCCGAAAGCCTAGGCCCCAGAGAACAGAGATCTGCGTCTTTTTTCGCGCTAGCCTGATGAATGATGAGGTGGGATGTCTGTGGCTAGCCCCACCAATCATTCTTGCTACCTTAGATGTTGCTCCGGCGAACCAGCTCGAGCAATGCGAGGTGAAGAAGACTGGATGCTTCCCTGCACCTTGCCTCGTCTTGGCTTTGAGTCTTGTGAGGGGTTTTGCTGTGCCGATTCTTCCATCCATTGCTGGCCATTGGGAGCAGAGCCTTCGTCGATCCTCGAGATGCTCGGTTGCAATTAATTGGCAGTTGCAGCGAGCGGTAGCATCAAGGCCCCCAAGCACCAGAATGGGCGCCCAGCGCCAAATACCAACGACGCGACTAAGGTAATGTTTACTGCCTGCAATGCTGTCAACGACAAGCCTCAGAGCCCCAGTCTAAACCAAGAAAACTAGGTCCAAGGGTGCAAATGTGAGCTTGTAGACGCGTGGGGTGTCGTACGTACAGCTGCTAAATGCTATCCTTTGCTAGGTTCAACGTCTCCAGTGACCAACTGCGAGTTTCCTGCCGCAACCGTCATCGCGAAGTCCGGGGCCGTCTCGGTGCCGCAGACGACCAGTGACATCTGCAATGGAGTGACAGTCATCTAAAACCACAACTGAACTGAGTACGGCACTGGGAATCCTAGGCATAGCCGCGTTCCTGGAAACCCCGGCTCTCCCACATCCCTCTTCCGACAACAGTCTCGATAAAGACAGAAGACAGGAGACAAAGAAGCAAAGGCCGCCTCCTATGGTGCGGTTCAGGGGGTCGTGCCCGCGATCTAGACTTCCTAGGTGTGGGACCCTGACTCGGGCGGAGTCGATGGAATGCCTGCGCTGGAGTCGATCCAACTGGACGAAAGGAGCATAGGCCCCTCGGGGACTTCTGAGCCCGCGGGCTTTGCTACGAAATATTCTCCGCCCACGACAGAGATTGTGCTACGGGACACAACGAGTAGATCCAAGCGGTCTATGGGCACTGGCATTGGGTCTATGAGAGCAAATTCGACCTTTTTTTTTTTTTTTTTTTTTTTTTTTTCCCAATATTCTTCTTGCCTTCGATATGTCGATTTGCGGGGACAGCACCGCATTGCAAGACATAACTTCCTGGCCAACCGTTTATCGGTAGTGGATCGCAACTACATGTATACGAGGACGTCACAGAACACGAGACCCCTCCGAGAGTATCAAGCCAGGGACGTCTGGCAAGTCTTGGGGGATGTTGCTGGCACTTGATGCCGTCGCGAAGATTATTTTGGCGCAGCTGGCCAGGGCTTGGGATCAAACGGTGGTCTAAACTCTGTGGCCTACTATTACAGATCGCCCTGGAACCACGATGTTTAGGGGTTCGGCGGTTTCCTACACTGGTTCATTCACTCGATTTGGACCCCGACAATCGTTTCCAGAGCCGCGACAACAGACGGAGTCAAGACAAGAATAGCCATGATGGGACGAAAGCGCGAGCTGTCTCCTATAGTCTCCTTTGCGTCCCGTTTCCCTCGACAACCTTCGGATGGTCCAAAGTCCGCGTGGCGGAGTCTTCAAAGTCTGGAGATCCGGATGGCAACAGCAACAGAGTGATTTCAAATCACTCAGACCTTGACTTCTCCAGCATTTTCCACGAGCATCACAGCCAGGTCCTCTGGTCCAAGTCGTCCCATGTCCGAGATGGATTTGAGATTGGGGTGGGCAGCCGCTAATTACCCGTCTATTGCATAAGATTACTAGGCTCGGCCTGACTGTCATCGAAGGCTACTTGGGTCAGTTGTGTGGAATTGAGATGCCAATTATGTGCACTGCAAGTGTCCCCTGACACGCTCTGTCTGATGTAGTGCTTGTCCCTGTCACCCACCAGCGTTCGGTGGGCTGGCTACCTTAGCGTTTCCCCCGCAAGTTCGACTTGTCAAGCAAATCCTCGAGCTAAGAGCGGGCGCGGGCGCCGACGCTGGATCATCTTGTCTCGTCTTAGGTTTGCCGTCACCGCTCACCGCCCTCACCGAGGACGAGACACGACGCGATGCAACACACAAGCGATTAACATGGCGGACGCTCTGAGGCAGACAGGATTCAGCGTCTTGCAATCGCAGGAGGCTAATGGTTCACGCACGGCAAAGAGCGGATGACAAGGAGGTCGGCAACCTTCTCGCCCTTCTCTCCAGAGCTTCAGCGTGCAATACCTCGTCGCGGCTGCGATCTTGGTGTCACAATCTTCCTACTAGCCTGGGGCTATAGTAGGGGTCGCTAAGACTGCGAGTAAAACAAGGAAAAGAGCAATGCAAGCGTGAACAATAACAAATAGTATAATAGGTAATTATAAGTATATCGTGATATATTCTATAATAGCCGAGCCTTCTAAGCTTATCTACTAGAAGTCTCCTACTTAAAGGATAGGTATTAAGCCTAACTATAGTTATATAGAATACTATATAATAGCTAATTATATTACTAAAAGGCGTGTAATATATACCCCCTTTTTAAAAAGTAATTATCCTAATTGCTATCTCTATCGATCTAGGATATATATGCTTAATATTCCCTTCTCTCCCTCTTTATATCCTAATTACTAGAAATTACTATAGTATTATTAATTAGTTATTATGCTAGCAGAGGAGTATATTAAACTTAGATATCTACTAGCGCTTAGTAGCGCTATTATTACTAGCATCGCTTAGTATAAGTTACTTATTGCTAGTATACTAGAGACCCTCGATTATAGTATAGAGGTTTATAATCTTAGCGCGAAGGCTTACGATCTCCTTAGTCTTAACTATATTAATAGCTATGCGAATCTTATTAGCAACCGCTTGCTTAGATATGCTATTATTCTTAAGTTTAGTAAGATGCTTGCTAATAGTATTAATATTAATAGTATCTATATTAGCTATATTAGTCTCTATAGTATTGAGGTAAAGAAGGATTTCCTATTAGATATTATTAATAATAATATTAATATTACCCTTAGCCTTATTAGTGAGGTCCTTTGCGTTTTTAGCATCCTTGCGGGCTAATAGGTCCGTAGTAGTAATATTACTAATATTAATAAGCGGGGTAATAGAAAGGAGGTTAATATAATTTATTATAATAAGGTTACTAGTAATAATTCTATTAGTATAACTATAGGTATTATAAAAATATATAGCGAGAACCTAGGTATAACTAGGGAGAAGCTTGCTATAAGCGTTATTATTAATATATATATTATATACTCGCTTAAGGGTATCCTAGATATATCTAATATAGAGGTTAGAAGATATATTCTCAAAAGGCTCGATACTATTAAGGATTTTTTCGATCTCTTTAATAAAAATAGTATCGGGGTAGTATAGAAAGGCGTTATTAATATAAGCCTTTGCCTTATCGATCTACTAGCGCTAGGCTATAGGGCTAGGGTAGCCCTTCTTAGGAGTCTTATAAGGGGTAGTAGCTATAGTTTTAGCTAGGGTAGTCTCCTTAATATTAGTAGTAGTACTAGCGATAATATAGGCTAGCTCGGTAGCCTAGGTATTATCGTTCTAAATATTATTAGTATTATTATTAATAACCTCCTTATATTAGGTCTTAGTATCTATAGCGAAGAAGTTCTTCTTAGCTGCCTATTTACCCTTCTTATAGTCCTTGCGGGACTTCTTCTTCTTAGTAGTAGACTTATAAGTCTTAACTAGAGTGCTGAGGTTAATACTATAGTTACTAATTTAGTTATTACTACCTTAGTTATTACTACCTTAGCGCGGGGAGATAGGGTTAAGCACCTTATTATTCTAGGGGTTAATACCCTTATTTTAGCTGCTATTATTATTAGATAGGTGAAAGGATAGGACCTCGTAGTTATTAGTAACTTCCTTACCTTTAGAAGCTATTATTATAGTAGTATTAGTTAGGCTAGCATTCGGGAGGCTATATTTAGCAGGTTAGGATAATATTATTACTTATTATAAGAGGTCTATTAGATAATAATTAGCATATAGGAGAGAAATAAATAAATAAAAAGTATAGGTATACCTAAATAAAAGTAGGTAGGTATAGTAAATAGAAGGATAATATAGAAGGAGAGGAAAAAAAAAAATTTTATAATAAGGGTTAGTAAGGAAGGCGTATAAAAGTTAGTACCTTCTGCTCCTTCCTATTTATTTTAATATAAGATAGAGAGATCGAAGGAAGAGTAGTTAATAATAAAAAATAATAATAATAAAGGGAAAATTTATAATCCTAATATTAATTCAGGGTATATATATTTATCTTATTAAAAGGATAGGAAAACTATTTAGTTATGCATAAGGTGCACGCCTTCTTATAGCTCTTTTAGTATCCTAGTTGAGGGGGAATTTAGTATTATACTTATTAATAAGATTATTTATATTAGGTAATAGGGAGTCTCTTTATTCCTAGGTATTATCTTTTACTATAAAGCCTTTTTATTAGATAAGGTATTTAATAATAGGTTTATAACTCCTCTATAAGACTCTTTATTTAATAATATAGTTAAGTTCCTATTCCTTACTACTATTAACTTTAATAGGCTTTAGTAGTAGAGTCTCGTAGTTAAATAGGTCTTCTCCCTAGGCTAGCTTATATAGCTAGGCTATAGAGAGGATTAGGTAAACCTGCTAGTACTTAGGAATATCTACCTTATAGGCGAGAGGACTAATAATATATTTAACTTAGAAGGGTCCTATCTATCTAGAGGTCTATTTACTATTATATTATCCTAGTAAGTAGAATCCTTTATTAAGTTATATCTAGACTTTATCCTCTTTATTAAAAGTTATATTAATATAGTAGTTATTATATCTCTCCTTATATAAGGCGTTCGCTATATTAATAAGTAGTAGTACCTCCTTCTAATATATCTCCCTGAGGATAATAAGGCTCTAAGTCGGGGCGCTTATTTATATAACTATATTAAGGATACTTCATAGCTTAAATCCGAGTATAACCTCGTTTAGCGATTATCTAATTATAGTAGATAGGGAGTTATTAAGATTATACTATAGGGTAGGTAGTATATCGGTCTATAGGATATTAGGGGATTTAGATATATAGAACTATATTATAATCTTAGTAATCTAGTTTATTCTTTTGCTCTGCCTATCTATCTAGGGGTAGTATACTATTAAGAGGAGGAGCCTGATATTAAGGGTATTAAATATCGCATACTATACTATAGAGATAAACTTAGGATCCTAGTTACTAATAATATAACGTGGAATTCCCTAGTCTAAGAGGAAAAATGCGTAGAGTAGGACTATTACCTATTCTTTTGTTCTATAGGTTGAATATCCTATAAGAAGGATTATCTTTTTTGAGAATTTATATATTATTATTATTAATATATCTAACTCCGGGAAACCTAGTAGGGTATAGGGACTTCTATAGGATAGCACCTTAGGTATATTAGTAATAAAGTCTATAGTAATAGTATTATAAGGGATATCTATAACGGGGATAGGTTATAGCTATCCTAGTAGCCTTTAGTAGTCGATTTAGTTCTCTTTATACTAGTTATAATAAGCGATATATCGTTATATGAGCAACTTCTTATTATAAAACTAAAAGGTTGATATTTCTACTATTATATAGTTCGCGCTAAAGTAGTATTTTTTATTATAACTAAGGCAGAGAATCGCAGGTATTAACTTATATAGAATATAGAGTCTCTAGGTGCTATCTATAGCTATATAAAGGATAAGCCCTTCTAGCGATAGACTCTAAGGAGTTATTTAATAGCGTTTTAGGGCTCTTCTAGCAGCTCTA